>JABUQX010015336.1:40000-42500 GCA_015478945.1 Trachelipus rathkii | reverse complement strand
TTAATTTTTTTTTATAGAATTATTCAAAAAAGGCCATAAATGTATATAGACAAAATCTTAAAAATATATCATATTTGAAATTTAATGATGAAGCGATTAATAAACTGTCTATTATTGTTTATAATATTCTCTCTTAAAACTTCAGGTAAAATTTCCAGAAATTTGTAGGGTAAAAACTAAGATAAAAAAAATATTTTTCTAAATAAATGATTGTATCAACATTTCCACACCTCGTTTAGAAACTGCAAAGGTACATATTCATATAGTTTATTACATTGCATTGTTTATAGTTTTTTAGAAAACAAATTTTAAAAAAAGTGGGGTAAAAGGAAATCGAAAAAATAGTAGGTGGGGGAAAAGGGAAATTTGAATTTGTTTAATATAAAACATCTTTCTAAAGTTAAAAATATATATATATAATATAATATAACATAGATATAAATATAATAATGATATAAAGATATGATGCAAATACAGTATATGATATAAAATAAATTTAAATGAAATAAATACTGTATATATATGGTAAATAAATAAATATAAATAAATAAATAAATATAAATAAATAAAATAAATAAAATATATATATAATGATATAAAATATATATAAATTAATTTAAATGAAATAAATACTGTATATAGCTATATGGTAAATAAATAAATTATAAATAAATAAATAAATAAATATAAATAAATAAAATAAATAAAATATATATATGATGATATAAAATATAAATATATATAATAATGATAATCAATATAATCAGCATAAAATAATGCATTTTATTTTTTTTTGATGGCAAGAAAATATCAAAAAAAGCAAGGATTGAAAAGGCTACAATACACTGAAGATGATGTTGTTAACGCACTAAATGACATAGACAATGGTACTATGAATATAGCAGAAGCTGCTGCAATGTATGGTATTCCAACAACCACTCTATGGAAACGTATTAAGGGTAAAGTTAAAACTCCAGGTCAAAGCAGAAGAAGTACAGCTCTTCTTCCCTTTGAGGAAAGAAATATAGTGCAGCATCTTGCGCTACTTGCTGAGTATGGTTTAGGATTTGAGAGAGGAGACCTGAGAGCTTTTATCAAATTTTATTTGGATGAGAATAATATCACAATCAATGTTTTCAAAGACAATTTTCCAGGGCCTGATTGGGTTACAAATTTTTTAGAAAGAAATAGCAACATACTCTCAATTAGAAAAGCACAGAACATAAATAGAAAAAGAGCAGGTATCACTGTTGAGGAAGTGGGTAAATATTTTGATCGCCTCCACAATACGTTGTTCAATGTTGACCCAGGCAACATTGTCAACTATGACGAATCTAACTTAACAGATGATCCTGGAGTAAAAGAGATCATATGTGGGAAGGGAAGAAGAGTTGAAAATGTGCTTAACACCTCGAAAACATCAATAAGCATTATGTTTGCATCAACAGCTTTGGGAGATATGCTTCCTCCTGATGTTGTCTACAAGGATGAAAGGTTAGTAGACTCGCACATTATTGGTGGTCCCCACAAATGCAAATATAATGTGTCGAAAAGTGGCTGGTTTGAGGGGAATATTTTTTTGGATTATATAAGATCAATAGTAATACCATTTTTTAGGCATTTACCTGAAACCCAAAAAAAGGTACTAATAGGAGACAATTTGCCATCCCACATGTCTTTGCAAGCTGTGGAGTTATGTGAGGAGTATAATATCAAATTGGTGTTTCTGCCACCCAATTCCACACACCTGTTGCAACCACTTGATGTTGCAGTTTTTCACCCTCTCAAACTAGCGTGGAAAAAAGTTTTACGGCAGTTTAAAGAAGGTGATGGCAAAAACGTTACCACCTTACCCAAAAACAAATTTCCAGGGTTACTTCTAAAGTTATTGGAAGCTGTGAAGCCAAATTGGAAAAGTAATGTGATGTCTGGGTTTCAAAGCTGTGGAATCTATCCTTTGAATAAAGAGAAAGTGTTAGCGAAAGTCAGCAAAGAATCACCAACTAAAAGATATAAGGAAACAAATGTTAGTCCAAAATTTGTAGATTATATCAAAAAAGTCAGGTTTGAAAATGTGGAAATAAGACACAGGAAAAGGGGTCGTAAAATTAATGTTGAAGCAGGGCATGCGGTTTCATTAGAGGATTTCCAGCAGGCAGGGCCAAGTCATCATAGACATACTGAAATGGACTTATTGGAGCCTGAATGTGAAGAATATAGACCCGTGTTGCAAGATAAAGAAACCCCAAACCCAGAAATATTAGCTACCAGTATATGTGAGAGCCCAAAGTTGCAGGAGTATGTGCTTGTGCAGTTTGAAATCAGTAGAAAAAGTGTAACTGCTATATACTATGTTGGAAAAATTGTAGCTATAGGCGAAAATAACACCTACACAATTAAATTTCTAAGAAAGACGGAGGGTAGTGTTGGCAAATTGAAGAAAGGGTGTCTGGGGGTTTAAGGAGCACGAAAACGAGGACATAAGTGTCATTGACAAGAA
>JABUQX010015336.1:0-25000 GCA_015478945.1 Trachelipus rathkii | reverse complement strand
GGAAGTAAAAGATAAATAAAAAACGAAAATGAAAAAGTAGAAAAGCATTAGGAAACCATTAGATAGAAAAGTTATAGATAAAGGAAATGGAAAATATAGCAATGGAGATAGGGAGAATGAGAGCAAGAGAAAAATCAAGCTATAGATACGAAAATATGATTAGATAGAGAGAAAGAATAAATCCATAGTGAAAGATAAACAACAAAATTTGAATGAAAAACAGAATACATAGAAAAAAGAAAAGATTAAGCAAGAATAGATAAAGAGAGAATAGATAAGCGGTAGACAATGAAATAGATGAGGATAAAAATTAATTTAAAAGATTGATAAAAAAGGAGAAAAAGAATAAAGCATATATTAAGCATATAATCAAGCCATAGGAATAGATAAAGAGAGAAAGAGAAGATAAACCAGTAGATATATAAGGAGAAAAAATTAGAAGAGGCGAAAAGATAAAATATTAAATAAAGAAAAATAAATCAATAGGATGCAGAAAGAAAAATAGAAAAAGAAAATAAGGAAGATAAAAAAATAGATAATGAAATAAAAATAGATGAATGTTGAAAATAAAGGAAGGGAAAGGGAAGATAATAATAAAATAATAATAATAATAATAATAATAATAATAATAATAATAATAATAATAATAATAATAATAATAATAATAATAATAATAATAATAATAATAATAATAATAATAATAATACATAAATAAATAATAAAAAAAAGAACGAAAAGTATTTAAAGCCGAGTTGGTAGTTTTAATTGGAGTTTTTTTTTCTTCAAAAAGTTCAAAAAAGATTAAAAAAATGTTTTTTGGAGAGAATAAATTCGTGTTGAATCGTTTTCGTTAATGACGAAAGGATCCAAAGTTCTCGAATTGAAGGATCAAAATTTCCACCAACTTTAATATCCACATTTTCCCATATTTTGTCTGTTCGTTTCTTTGCTTGAATCTTGTCTGTTTCTAATTGTCCTTTGTTCAACTTTTATCAAGGAATCACTAATTCTGTTTGTTATCTTTTTTTTGTTTCAAACTTTTTTCTTACCTGCTTTTTCAAGGTTTTGTTTATTCTCTCTGTTTCAAACTCTTCTCTTACTTACTATTATCAACGTTTCACTTAATCTCTCTGTTCATTCCTTTGATGTTTTCCTTTTTTAAGTTCTTCTCTTTTTCCGTTTCGTTTCTTCAATTGAAAATTGTTATCTTGTTATCAAGGTTTCGCTTATTCTGAGAAATCTCTGAGAAATCTGATTTGATGAATATCTGTTTCAAGCTCTTCTCTTTTTTTAATTTTCATCAATGTTTCGCTTATTTTGTCTGTATCTTTTATGTTCTTCTCTTTTTTACTTTTCCTCTTTTTATGGTGAGTTCTGTTTTATGTTTCCTCATTTTGTTTGCAATTCTGTCTCTTATAAACTCTTCTTTTGATTTGTTTTCAACAAGGTTTTGCTTATTCTGTATGTTTCTTTTCAACACTACCACTCCCTTCACCACCATCAACTTGCAACTTCATCACCATCACCTGCTTCACTACCATTCTGATTGACTGCTTTGCTTCCAATTCTGTCTGTTGCACACTCTACTCTTGCTTGGTTTTTTATCAAAGTTTTTTTTAATTCTGTCTGTTTCTCTTTAACACTACCACCTCCACCACCAGAACTACTTCTATCACTACAATCACTAAATCTTATAACTTCATCACAGTCACCAATACAGCAACCCCCCCCCCCAAAAAAAAAGAATAATAATAAAAAAAACAATAACAAATGAAGAAAAACAATCAGTTCTGTGCTCAACATAAATCATAATTGGCAGAATTGAATCGGACATTTAAAAGATTTAAGATGCGAATTAAATAATAATAATAATAATAATAATAATAATAATAATAATAATAATAATAATAATAATAATAATAATAATAATAATAATAATAATAATAATAATAATAATAATAATAATAATAATAATAATAAATCTTTATAGAAACCAAGAGAAACTAAGAAATAATAAGCATATTCAAAATTAAAAAATTATTAAGTTAATTAAAATGTAGATAGGGAAAGAGATAGAGTGAAGTACGACAAAGAAATATATAGAAAAAGATCAAAAGATATGAATACATAGAGAGATTAATGAAAAAAATATTAGATCAGGAATGAGTAAGATATTACATAAATAGATAAGGCAAGAAATAGATAAACTAATTTAATAAATGAAGTGAAAAAGAGAATATAATGCAATTGATAGTAAAAATTAAAGAAGAAGATATAGAAGATATGAGATAATGCAAATGAAAAGAAAATTTTTGGAAATAAATAGAGAAAAAGTAATAGATAGAGAAGGGTATATAGATAAAGGAAAGGTAGAAATAAAATAATATAGATAGAAAAAGGAAATCCAAGGTATAGAAAATGGGAATAGATAAAGACAAAAAAGAGAAGATAAAGCAGTAGAAAGTAAAAGATAAAGAAAACGAAAATGAATAAGTAGAGAAACATTAGAAAACTATTAGACAGAAAAATATAGATAAAGTAAAATAGAAAATAAACAGTGGAAATAGGAAGGAGAATGAGAGTAACAGGAAAACCAAGCTACAGATATGAAAATATGATTAGATAAAGAGAGAAAATAAATCAATAGATAGTGAGAGATTAACTAAAAAAATTGAAATGAAAAACAGAATACGTACAAAAGGAAAATATAAAGCTGGAGATAAATATAAAGGGAATAGATAAAGAGAGAGAAGACAAGATAAACAGTAGATAGTGAAATAGATCAGGATAAAATAGAAATTCAAAGGTAGATAAAGAAGGAGAAAAAGAATAAAGCATATATCAAGCCACAGGAATAGAGAAAGAGAGAAAGAGAGAAAGAGAAGATAAACAGTAGATATATAAAGAGAAAAAATTAGAAGAGGCGAAAAGATAAATACTAAATAGAGAAAAATAAATCAATAGTATGGAGAAATAAAAATAGGAAAAGAAAATAAGGAAGATAAAAAAAATAGATAAAGAAATAAAAAAGATGAAAATTGAAAATGAATTAAATAATGAAAGGGAAAGAAAAAACAATAATAATAATAATAATAATAATAATAATAATAAAAATAATAAAAATAATAAAAATAATAAAAATAATAAAAATAATAAAAATAATAAAAATAATAAAAATAATAAAAATAGTAAAAATAATAAAAATAATAAAAATAATAAAAATAATAAAAAAAAAAATAATAAAAATAATAAAAATAATAAAATAATAAAAATAATAAAAATAATAAAAATAAAAATAAAAATAAAAATAAAAATAAAAGAAAAATAAATAATAATAATAATAATAATAATAATAATAATAATAATAATAATAATAATAATAATAATAATAATAATAATAATAATAATAATAATAATAATAATAATAATAGATCCAGAAAGACAAACAGACTTTCTTCGAAATAATAATCACTTGCAAAATATGAAAAAGTATTAATTAAATAATTACCGAGATAAAGAAGTAGAGAAAAAGATACAGATCTAAATGGAAAGATAAATCAATAGATAGAGAAAGAACAAAAGAGGTACAGAAACATAGAGAGAGAGAAAAAGATATATTAGATAAGGAAAGATTAAGACGAAGATAAAAGATGGAATATAAGATAAAAGATAAAGCAAGAGTTGTCAGAAGAAAATATAATAAGTAAAGGGAGAAGATAAAGTAATAGATAGAGGAAGAGAGGGATATATATAGATGAAGAGAAAATAGAATATTAAACAGTAGATAGAGAAATCCATATAATAAAGCAAAAATAGAAAATAATGCAATATAGATAGAGAATGAGGAAGAGAGTAAAGGGAAAATCAATAGATATGTAAACTGGAATAGATATAGTAAAGGTAAATCAATAGATAAGAAAAGATAAAGTCAATAGTAAATGAAGAAAGAGGGTGGATGGAGTAAAAGGACAAGATATGGCAATAGAAAGAGAAATGATAAGATAAAAAAAAGATCGAGAAAGTGAAATAGAAAAAGATAATATAGAAAATAAAGACATGTAGATGAAAAGAGAAAAAAAGAATAAAGAGAAAATCAAGGGACATGAATAGATAAAGAAAGAAAAAGAGAAGACAAACCAGTAGATAAAGGAACAAAAAATAAAAATAGAAAAAGTGAATAGGTAAATTAAGTAAGAATAAATAAATCAATAGAATATAAAGTAATAAATATGAAGGAGAAAGAGAAAAATAGATAAATAAAAAATCAAAATAAAGCGGTAGATAGAGAAAATAAAAAGGAATATAGGCAAAAAAAAAAAGAAAAGATAGAAAAGAGAAGATAAAGAATGGATAAAAAGATAAAGAGAATCAGAAGACAGAGATGATCAGACAAAATTTAGAGAAAAATATAGATAAAGAGAAGAGAATAATAGGAGTAGAGAAAGAAAATAGTAAATAATCTTCATGACCTGAATTTTCATACCATAAATCTTCAGACCATGAACGTTTGTAAAGAGTATCGTCCCTAGTACGAGACCTTCTGCAGTTAACTGTCTATTTACTACAGTTATTTCTATGTATACACACTACTAGGGCATACAAAATACAAAAGCTCTCAAAAGCTTTCGTTCATTAACCCCCCCCCCACATCTCCAAGAGAATCTAAAATGTCTCCAATTTAACCTTTTATTTGAGTCCGGACGCTGTGCATACCATGGTTTTTCAAGATTCTAGTGGAAAAGTTTCACCTCGTGAGTCATGCATCTAACTAGTTAGGTTACAGCTGAAGTAAATATATAATTTTTCATTACTATCTTGTGCTATATATATACAACACTGTTTAGTACAATAATGCTATTATTACTACGACTGTAACTGCTACTACTAATACTACTACTACTACTACAACTACTACTACAACTACTACTACAACATGTGCTATAACTGCAACTAAACTACTGCTATAACAGAAACAAACAAAAAAGTGAAATAATTTAAGGGGCGCATAGGAAAATCTAATAATAATAATAATAATAATAATAATAATAATAATAATAATAATAATAATATTAATAATTCAATAACACAAATATTATTAATAATAATAATCATATTAATATAATGTAATAATAATAATAATATTAATAATAATAATAATAATAATAATAATAATAATAATAATAATAATAATAATAATAATAATAATAATAATAATAATAATAATAATAATAATAATAATAATAATAATAATAATAATAATAATAATAAAATAAAATAAATCAAAAATAAAAATAAAAATAAAAATAAAAATAAAAATAAAAATAAAAATAAAAATAAAAATAAAAATAAAAATAAAAATAAAAATAAAAATAAAAATAAACAATACAAAAAAATAATAATAATAATAATAATAATAATAATAATAATAATAATAATAATAATAATAATAATAATAATAATAATAATAATAATAATAATAATCATAATCATAATCATAATCATAATCATAATCATAATCATAATCATAATCATAATAATAATAATAATAATAATAATAATAATAATAATAATAATAATAATTAATAATAATAATAATATTAATAATAAAATTGCATAAATAAATAACAAATAAAAGAACGAAGTATTAAGTTTTATACAAATTTTTTTAATGTTACGAAAAAAAAGGAAAAAAATGTTTTTTGGAGAGAATAAATTCCTCTTGAATCGTTTTCATTAATGACGAAAGGATCCAAAGTTCTCGAATTGAAGGATCAAAATTTCCACAACTTTAATATCCACATTTTCCCTTATTTTGTCTGTTCGTCTCTTTGCTGGAATCTTGTCTGTTTCTAATTGTCCTTTGTTCAACTTTTATCAAGGAATCACTAATTCTGTTTGTTATCTTTGCTTACAAATTTTTATGTTTCAAACTATTTTCTTACCTGCCTTTTCAAAGTTTTGTTTATTCTGTCTGTTTCAAACTCTTCTCTTACTTACTATTATCAATGTTTAACTTAATCTCTCTGTTCATTCCTTTGATGTTTTTCTTTTTTAATTTCTTCTCTTTTTCCGTTTCGTTTCTTCAATTGAAATTCTTTGTGCTTCAAACCATTCTTATCATCTGTTTTTATCAAGGTTTCGCTTATTCTGTCTGTTTCTCTCTGATTTGATGAAAATCTGTTTCAAGCTCTTCTATTTTTTCTTTTTTATCAATGTTTCGCTTATTCTGTTTTTTTGTTTTATGTTATTCTCTTTGTGACTTTTTCTTTTTATGGTGAGTTTTCTTTTTATGTTTCCTCTCTTTGTTTGCAATTCTGTCTCTTATAAACTCTTCTTTTGACTGGTTCTTCAACAAGGTTTTTCTTATTCTGTATTTTCCTTTTCAACACTACCACTTCCATCACCACCTTCACTACCACTTGCAACTCCATCATCATCACCTGCTTCGCAACCATTTTGCTTGACTGCTTTGCTTGCAATTCTGTCTTTTGCACACTCTACTCTTGCTTGTTTTTTTTATTTAAGGCTTGTTTATTCTATCTGGTTCTCTTTAACACAACCACCTCCACCACCAGAACCTCTTCCATCACCACCATCCCTACCATTTACAACTTCATCACAATCACCACCACAGCGTCAAAAAACAAAAACAAAAAACAAACAAAGAAAAATGAAGATAAATTCATTCAGTTCTGTGCTTAACTTGAGTCATAATTGCAGAATTGAATCCGGTAATGTCCCCGGACTTTTAAAAGTTCTAAGAGTCGAATTAAATAGTAATAGTAATAGCTAATAATAATAATAATAATAATAATAATAATAATAATAATAATAATAATAATAATAATAATAATAATAATAATAATAATAATAATAATAATAATAATAATAATAATAATAATAATAATAATTAAGTTAATTAAAATGTAGATAGGGAAGGAGATAGTGAAGTTAGATAAAGAAATATATTGAAAAAAATTAAAAGATATAAATACAGCGAGAGATAAAGAAAAAATATTATATGAAGAAAGTAAGAAAATAGATAAGGCAAGATATAGATAAACAAAATTTAAAAAATAAAGAGAAAAAGATAATAAATGCAATTGACAGTAAAAGGTAAAGAAAAAGATATGGAAGATACAAGATAATGCAATTGAAATAAAAAAAATTGAGAATAGATAAAGGGAAAATAAAGTAATAGATAGGGAAATGTATATAGATAAAGGAAAGATAGAAAATAAAATAAAATAGGTAAAAAAGGGAAATCCAAGACATAGAAAATGGGAATAGATAGAGATAAAAAATGGAAGATAAAGCAATAGAAAGTAAATGATATAGAAAATTAAAATGAATAAGTAGAAAAGCATTAGATAGAAAAATATAGATAAAAGAAAATAAAAAGGAGAAAGAAAGTAAGAGGAAAATCAAGCTATAGATACCAAAATATGATTAGATAAAGAGAGAATAAATCAAAAGATATTGAAAGATAAAGTAAAAAAATAGAAATGAAAAACAGAATAAGTAGATAAAGGAAAAGATAAAGCAAGAGATAGAGGTAATGGGAATAGATAGAGAGAAAAGACAAGATAAACTGTAGACAGTGAAATGGATGAGGGTAAAATAGGAATTTAAAAGGTAGATAAAGAAGAAGAAAAAGAATAAAGCATATATCAAGCCATAGGAATAGAAAAAGAGAGAAAGAGAAGATAAACCAGTAGATATATAAAGAGAAAAAATTAGAAGAGACGAAAGATAAAATATTAAATAAAGAAAAATAAGTCAATAGGATGGAGAAAGAAAATAGAAAAAGAAAATAAGGAAGATAAAAAAATAGATAATGAACTAAAAATAGGTCAAAATAGAAAATGAATTAAATAAGGAAAGGGAAAGAAAGAACATAATAATAATAATAATAATAATAATAATAATAATAATAATAATAATAATAATAATAATAATAATAATAATAATAATAATAAGGGAAAGGGAAGATAATAATAATAATAATAATAATAATAATAATAATAATAATAATAATAATAATAATAATAATAATAATAATAATAATAATAATAATAATAATAATAATAATAATAATAATAATAATAATAATAATAATAATAATAATAATAATAATAATAAATTGCATAAATTAATAAAAAGAACGAAAAGTATTTAAAGCCTTTTTGGTAGTTTTAATTGGAGTTTTTTTTGTTTTCAAAAAGTTCAAAGAAAGAAAAACGAAAAAAATAATTTTTTGGAGAGAATAAATTGCTCTTGAATCGTTTTCGTTAATGACGAACGGATCCAAAGTTCTTGAATTGAAGGATCAAAATTTCCACAACTTTAATAACCACATTTTCCCTTTTTTTGTCTGTTCGTCTCTTTGCTTGAGTCCTGTCTGTTTCTAATTATTCTTTGTTCTTTTATCAAGAATTAGCTTATTCTGCTTCTTGATACTCTGTTTGCAAGTTTTTATGTTTCAAACTAATTTCTTTGCTGCTTTTATTTGAAGGTTTTGCTTATTATGTCTGTTTCTAACTCTTCTGTTACTTATAAATGTTTCGCTTAATCTGTCTGTTCAACTCTTTGCTTGGATGTCTTTCTGTTTCAAGTTCTTCATTATTTCCTTTTCAAATCTTCGATTATAATTCTTTCTGTATTAAAATATTCTTATACTTGCTTTTCATCAATATTTCGCTTATTATGTTTCTTTCTCTCTGATTTGATGAATGTCTGTTACAGGCTTTTCTCTTTAACTCCTCATTAATATTTCTCTTATTATCTCTGTTTCTTTTTATTTTGATGAATATCTGTTTTATGTTCTTCGTTTCTCTGATCTTCCTCTTTTAAGGATGAATTTTCTTGATCTGTTTTTTTTTCTGTGGTTGAAATTCTGTCTGTTGCACACTCTTCTCTCGCTAGGTTTTTATCAAGGTTTTGCTTATTCCGTCTTTTTCTCTTCAACAGAACCACTTCGTCTACCAAAACCACCTCCATCTCTACCACCTTAACCATCATCACCACCACCACTACCACTTACAACTCAATCACTATCACCACCACCTACATCACTACCATTTCCACTCCACATAAACCATCCCACCACCGCAGAGAAAAACAATGACAATATGAAAAATGTCTAATTCCCAGAGCAGAGTTGTATCCGGTACTGCACCTGGACTTTTTAAAGATATGAGTCAAATTAAATAATAATGAAAATAATAATAATAATAATAATAATAATAATAATAATAATAATAATAATAATAATAATAATAATAATAATAATAATAATAATAATAATAATAATAATAATAATAATAATAATAATAATTATAGATCCAGAAAGACAAACAGACTTTCTTCGAAATAACAATTACTTTCAAAATTAGAAAAAGTATTAAATAAATTATTACCGAGATAAAGAAGTAGAGAAAAAGATTGAGATCTATATGGAAAGATAAATCAATAGATAGAAAAAGAACAAAAGAGATACAGAAACATAGAAAGAGAAAAAATATACATATATTAGATAAGAAAAGATTAAGACATGATGATAAGAAATAGAATAAACGATAAAAGATAAAGCAAGAATTGTCTAAAGAAAATATAATAAATAAAGGGAGATGAGAAAGTAATAGATAGAGAAAGAGAGAGACATGTGGATGAAGAGAAAGTAAAATATTAAACAGTAGATAGAGAAATCCATCTTAATAAAGCAAAAATATGAAATAAAGCATTATAGATAGGGAATGAGAAAGAGTAAAGGGAAAATCAATAGATATGGAAACTGGAATAGATAAAGTGAAGATACATCAATAGATAGGAAAAGATAAAGTGAATATAAAATAAAAGGGAGGGTGCATGAAGGAAAAAGGACAAGATAAAGCAATAGAAAGAGAGAAGATAAGATAAACAAAAGATTGAAAAAGTGAAATAGAAAAAGATATAGGGAGAGAAAAAGAAAAAAGAGAAAATCAAGGGACATGAATAGATAAAGAGAAAAACACAGAAGACAAACTAATAGGTAAAAGAATAAAAAGAAGATTAAAATAGAAAAAGTGAATCGGTAAATTAATTAAGAATAAATAAAGCAGTAGGAAGAGAATATAAAGTAATAAATAAGAGAGAAATAGAAAAATAGATAAATAAAAAATAAAAATAAAACAGTAGATAGAGAAAATGAAAAGGAACATGGATAAAAATAAAGAAAGAAAAAGATAGAAAAGAGATAAAGAATAGCTAAAAAGATATAGAGAATCAGAAGGCATAGAGAAAATTGGACAAAAGTTAAAGAAAAATATAGATAAAGAGAAGAGAATATACAGGAGTAGAGAAGGAAAATGATAAATAATCTTCATGCCTTGAATTTTCATACCATGAATCTTCAGACCATGAACGTTTGTGAAGAGTATTGACCCTAGTACGAGACCTTCTGCAGTTAACTGTGTATTTACTCCAGTTTTCTCCATGCACACACTACTAGGGCATCCAAAATACAAAAGCTCTCAAAGACTTTCGTTCATTAACCCCCCCCCCTTCAAGGGAATCTAAAATTTCTCCAATTTAACCTTTTATTTGAGTCCGGACGCTGTGCATAGAATAGTGTTTCAAGATTCTAGTGGAAAAGTCTCACCTCGTGAGTTATTCATCTAACTAGTTAGGTTACAGCTGAAGTAAATATATAATTTTTCATTACTATCTTGTGCTATATATATACAACACTGTTTAGTACAATAGTGCTATTATTACTACGACTGTAACTACTACTACTACTATAACTACAACTATTACTACTATTATAATAATACTAATAATAGAGACAAAACAAAACCGTAAAGAAATAATTTAAGGGGCGTATAGAAAAATTTAATAATAATAATAACAATAACAATAACAATAACAATAACAATAATAATAACAATAATAATAATAATAATAATAATAATAATAATAATAATAATAATAATAATAATAATAATAATAATAATAATAATAATAATAATAATAATAAATAATAATAATAATAATAATAATAATAATAAATAATAATAATAATAAATTGCATAAATAAATAATAAATAAAAAGAACGAAAAGTATTTAAAGCCTTTTTGATAGTTTTAATTGGAGTTTTCTTTTGTTTTCAAAAAGCTCAAAAAAGAATTTTTTTTTTGGAGAGAATAAATTCCTCTTGAATCGTTTTCGTTAATGACGAACGGATCCAAAGTTCTCGAATTGAAGGATCAAAATTTTCACCAACTTTAATATCCACATTTTCGCCTTCTTCTCTTATGAGTATTTATTTTACCAAGGTTTCGCTTATTCTGTCTGTTCGTCTCTTTGCTTGAATCTTGTCTCTTTCTAATTGTCATTTGTTTAACTTTTTATCAAGGAATCTCTTATTCTGTTTGTTGATATCTTTGCTTATAAATTTTTGTTTTTAAATTTTATCTTACCTGCTTTTTTCATGGATTTGCTTATTCATTCTGCTTCTTTTCAATACTTCAATTCTATCACTTTCACCACCATATTTTAAGCATTGCCACCACTACCATTTACAACTCCATCACAATCACCACCATCTCCACAACAACAATTTCCACCACCATGAAAATCATATCTCTCTCTCTCTCTCTCTCTCTCTCTCTCTCTCTCTCTCTCTCTCTCTCTCTCTCTCTCTCTCTCTCTCTCTCTCTCTCTCATTAATTAATTAAACTATTTTAAAATTATATATATATATATATATATATATATATATATATATATATATATATATATATATATATATATATATATATATATATATATTAATAATATATATATATATACTGTAAAGTGTATATTGCTTTCCTCTTTTACAAACAAAATGGTTTTGGCCTTCCTATGTAAAATAATAATAATAATAATAATAATAAAAATAACAATAACAATAACAATAATAACAATAACAATAACAATAACAATAACAATAACAATAACAATAATAATAATAATAATAATAATAATAATAATAATAATAATAATAATACTAATAATAATAATAATAGTAATTAATAATAATAATAATAATAAATCTAGAGAAACAAATTTTATAGCTAAGAATAATAAACAAATTCAAAATTTAACAAAATAATGTTAATTTAAACTTGGATATGAAAAGAGATAAGCGAAATGAGAAGATAAAAAAGTAGATAGAGATAGATCAAAAGAGTTTCCCACATTTAGAGAGAGAGAGATAAAAGAATAAATATTAGAAAAGGAAAGAGCAAGAAAGTAGAAAAAGAGATAAATAAAAAAAATTTATAAATAAAGAGAGAAAAGAGAAGATAACGCAATAGATAGTGAAAGATAAAGAGATATTGAAAATACAATACAATAGAAAGAGAAAAATTGTTAATAGATAATGAAAATAAAATACAAATATTAGATAGAGAAAGATGTAGATAAAGGAAAATAGAATATAAATCAATATATATATATATATATATATATATATATATATATATATATATATATATATATATATATATATATATATATATTTATATAGAAAAGGGGAGATCAAGGAATAGAAAATAAGGATAGATAAAGAGGGAATAGAAAAGGAAAAGTAATAGATAGTAAAATTTAAAGAAAATGGAAATGAATAACAGAACATATAGATAAAATGACAATATAACTCAATAGAAAGAGAATGAGAAAGAGATCAAGAGAAAGTAGAAAACAATTCTATAGAGAAATATAGATAAAGGGAAATAGAAAATAGGGAATAACAATGAGAATAAGGGGAAAATCAAGCCTTAGATTCGAAAATATAAATAGATAAAGCAAGAAGATAAATCAATATAAAGAGAAAGATAAAGTATAAAAATAAATAAATGAAAACGGAATACGTTGGAAAAGAAAAAGATAAAGGAATAGGTATAGTTAATTGGAATAGATAAAGGGAGAAGATAAGATAAACAATTGATTGTGAAATAGATGAAGATAAAATAGAAAATTAAAATGTAGATAAAGAAAGAGAAAAATAGTAAAGTGTAAATCAAGAAGAAACGATAAAATTTTAAATAGAGAGAAATAAATCAATATGAAGAGAAGATAAAGTAATATATAGAATGGAGAAAGAAATAATAGATAAAGAAATAAAAACATATCAAAAGAAAAGATAAAGGAGATAAGGAAAGTTAAAAAAAAACAATAGATATAGAAATGAACATATATATATATATATATATATATATATATATATAATATATATATATATATATATATATATATATATATATATATATATATATATATATATATATATATATATATACTATATATATATATATATATATATATACAAAAAGATATAAGATAAGATAAAAAAAAGGTAGATGGGGAAAGATAAAGAAAAATAGATAGAGGAGCAGAACAAAAAAAGTGGAGTACAGGGAAAGAAACAATAATAATAATAATAATAATAATAATAATAATAATAATAATAATAATAATAATAATAATAATAATAATAATAATAATAATAATAATAATAATAATAATACTAATAATAATAATAATAATAATAATTTCATTAAATAATAAATAAAAAGAACAAAATGCATTTGAAGCTTTTTTGGTAGTTTTAATTGGATTTTTTTTTTCAAAAAGTTCAAAAAAGAAAAAAAAAAATTTTTTTGGGAGAGAATAAATTCGTCTTGAATCGTTTTCGTTAATGACGAACGGATCCAAAGTTCTCGAATTGAAGGATCAAAATTTCCACCAACTTTAATATCCACATTTTCGCCTTTTTTTCTTATGAGTATTTTATCAAACTTTCTCTTACTCTGTTTGTTTCAAACTCTACTTTAACTCACTTATTGTCAAATTTTCGCTTATTTTGTCTGTTTAATCTTTTCGCTTTGGCGTTTGTCTCTTTCGGATTGTTTCAAACTCTTTTTGTACCAACTTTTTTTTATTATCATTATCAAGGTTTCACTTGTGATTTTTTCTTTGCTTGAAATCTTGTCTGTTTCAAGTTCTTCTCTTATTCGCCTTTTGTCAAGGTTTTGCATATTTGTCTGTTTTATATTCTTCTCTTGCGAGCTTTTCATCAAGATTTTGCTTATTTTGTTTATTCTCTTTCTGATTTGATATTTGCCTGTTTCAAATTCTTCTTTTACTCATTTTTTATCAAGGTATCGATTATTCTGTCTGTTTCAAACTCTTCTTTAACGTTTTATCTAGGTGTCACTTATTGTAATAGCCTGTTTGTCTCTTTGCTTGGATTTTTGTTTGTTTCAAGTTTGATAATTCTGTTTTCTTTCTGATTTGATGAATTTTTGTTTCGGATTGTTCTTTTAACTTTACACCAAGGATCCTTTTATCCTGTATTATGGTTGCTTTGCTTGGAATTTTGTTTCAAATTCTTTCTTTTCCTCTTTATAAAAGATTCATTTCTCCGTTGCAAACACTATTTTACTCATTTTTTTCAAGGTTTCGCTTATTCTGCTTGTTTCTCTCTGATTTGATGACGTTACATACACTTTCCCTCCTTTTTCAACAAGGTTTCGTCTATTCTGTACATTCATTTCTGATTTGATGATGCCTATTTCAAGATCTCTTTCCATTTTATGAAGTTTTCGCTTAATTTGTCTCTTTCCTTACAATTTTTTGAGCGTTTTTAACTCTCCTGTCCTCACTAACTCCAATTTTCCAGTCATCGAACAGAGAGAAAAAAAAAAAAAAAAAGAGGGAGAGAGAGAGAGAGAGAGAGAGAGAGAGAGAGAGAGAAGAGAGAGAGAGAGAGAGGAGAGAGAAGAAGGAGAGAGAGAGAGATAGATGAAGAGAGATGAGAGAGAGTTAAGAAAAAAAGTAATACAAAATGATAATAAATCGACGTCAAAAGAGAGAGAGAAAATATAGAGAGAGGAAAGAGAAGAGAGCGAATTGAGCGAGAGAGAGCGAGCAGAGAGAGTTAGAGAACAAAGGTAGACATGAGAGAGAAGTAAAAGAAAAAAAAGTATAAAAATCGTATAAAAAAATCACAAAAGAAACCAAGCATGTCAAGAGAGTAAAAAAGGGCAATTTAAGAGAGAAAAGAGGTCGGTAAGGAGAAGAAGATGAGATGAGAGAGAAGAGAGAGAGGAGAGGAGAGAGAGAGAGAGACGAGAGGAGCAAGCGTATCAAGAGAAAAGTAGTAGAGAGAGAGACAGAAGACAGAGCACAATACTGTTTCAATCACTTTCCCTTCCTTTATACCAATTTCCGAATCAAACAATGCCAAACATTTCTTTCTGATTTTAACAGTCTTCCGTATCTCCTTCTTATGAAGGATAGCTAAGCTCCAAGTGGAAATTTGTTTTTCACATTAAAGTAGTAGATGGAGACATCAACACAGAATAAGCCAATCAGGAGAGCCAGTTTAATTTGATTCATCAAAGCTCCTCCCACCTTTTTTAAAGACGCACAACGTGTAACGAAGCTTATTCATATACAGTCATCGTAGTACGACATTTACTTATTTTTTGTGTTGTTTGTTGTTATTTACTTTTTTGTTGCTGTCGTTGTTGTTTATTTGTTATTGAAACACCTCTCTCTCTCTCACATATCAATAATATATAAAATATATATATATATACTACTTATATACTATATATAATATATATATATAAGTATAATATATATACTATATATAATATATAATATATATAATATATAATAATATATATATATATATATATTATATAGTAGTATGTTCATAGATAGTTTTTGTCGGTTTAGTAGGTGTTGCGTGTGCGTTCTTTCACCACATGCCGCAAATAACGAAGCACAATAAACAAGCAGACTAAAAGATAATTTCCACAAAGAAAGCCTCTACTAACAACCAAAGCCAGAAATAACTCAAAAATACGTAACACCATGTAAAGAATAATCAAATGAAAATAAATTAAAAAAATAAAATAAAAATCAAAAAATAATAAAATAATAAAAAAATATAATAAAAGCAATAAATAAAAATAGAATAATATCTTCATCAATCCATTACTCATACAAGCCTAATACGGCTCTTGATTAGGCCAAGTATCCATATACTCATCATACTTGACTAGCCAATATCGCAGCTCGAATAAATCTCATATGGTCAAAATAGAAGTTATAAATCTTCAGCTCCATCGCCGTATTAATTACTACTTAACGTTAATTCTTTGAAATATGCTCAGTAAATTATTTCTTTGCAATGTATTGAACGCTATTTTCTGAAGATAAGAAATTGATACAGATAAAATACAGAACCTACTAGAACATCCGGACTATACGTAACTCTGTCTGCTCTGTCTCTCTCTTTCTATTAAGTCATAGTCCTTTGTTGCATCTGACCACTAAGACAAACTGCAAAACTCAAGATTAGAAAGCTTGAATGTCTACGTATTACTATTTCATAAATTATTAAGATTAAGAGGAGGACTGTGTGCTGTGCATTTAACTTCCCTTACAAGGCTGTGTTCATATATTCGAGCTTGATATCTTGATAACTTAAAGTCGTCTTAATACTTTCATATGCTTCCTTTTTTTTTTTTAAATTCATTCTTATCGTATTCTATTTTAATTCTTCATTAGACTGCATAATAGATATTACAATAATTCATTTCTTCTAGCCGACCTGAACTCCCGATTATCCGCAATCCACAGCTTAAGAACCGAGGGTCTAGAACGGACTACTAGGCACCAATATTGTCGACAGGAAAATTTCGAATTTCACATTTTACTTTATGTGACTCAAAAGCGTCTGACAAGGATTTTGGTCCGACACAGAGCATAAATTTGGTCGACATATTCCTCATAAATGTCCTCCCACCCCAACTCCGAACGACACATTAAATCGTCATCTGATCTAGACGAGCTAGGCATCACGATTAATCATAATTATTGTTTAATATATATATATCATATATACTAAAATTTATATAATAATATATTATAATATAGTATATATCATATATTATATAATATATATATATAATATAATATTATAATATATATTATATATACTATATATATAATATTACTAATATTATATATAATTTTTATAAAGGTATTATCAGCGACAGTAGGGGGCTCTGAGCCAGACGAGGGGAACAGAAGGGGGGCGATTTCTTACCCGTAGGGGAGGGGCGGAGGAAACTCCCACGACACCAAAATACCATAAGAGCGGGCGGTTCCTCAGGATAACCTCTCCCCCGGGGAGGGGGATATAAAAAATCTCTACACCCTGTATCGTTCACCCACTGAAGGCCGAGGAGGACCCACACCAGACCTACTGCCATCTCTCCCCGTTTACGCCTTGGGGTAATTCATTAGTTAAAAAAAAATATAATAAAAGAATAAAAAATATCCTTTACTTTCATCAGCAATTATGAATAATATCTCGCATAGAAAATATTATCTCATAAATCTATATATTTAAAATTTTGTTTATTGGATAAACGTTTTGGTCGACAGGATTTTTTTTCGACACTTTGGTCGACTATTTGACTTTCGACTCATTATCCTTAGTACGATAATTTGGGTCTATCTTTCGTTCCGTAGACATTTTTTGAGAAATTCCTCTGAGTTCAATTATGGGTGATATTCCTACCCATCGTTTCAATTACCCTTAAACTTAATATCTAGGAAGATTTGAAGTATATTTGCATCCGGTGTTGTCTTTCCCAAAGAATGTTGACTATATTAATAATTATTATTTATTTTAATTATTATTTAATTATGTAATTCAAAACTTTGGATTTTGAAGTATAAAGATGGCATTATTTTAGAGGCTCAAATGTTAAACACCTTTATTACCATAGAGGATAGACTAAAATTTAAAATACTTGGCAACACATAACGATACAAGCATACATAAGTCTCAAGGCTTAGAGTTTGGTTCGATCCTCAGCCCACCGGTATCTAGGTTATCAATTCTAGAGTAGTTTCCCGTTCCTAGTATATGGCACTGCCCGTATAATTGATATTATCAGTGTCTATTCCTATTTTCAAGGGTTGGTTCTTAATGAATGTAAACCAAATGTTTCAATCATATCAAAGTTCTGGAGCAAATTTGTCCAGCAAACTTCTACTTGAGATGAAGACATTACTGATCATAATAGCTTGGGTGTTGTGTCATGAGGAGCGAGGTGAAGTGCAATGGGGCGAGGGGGGCGGCGGGGTTAATTCTAATTACAACTTTGGAATGGGAGGAGGAGGGGGAAGCGCTGCATATTGCGATCATTTTCTTTATCTTGCCCGCATTAAGGCGCAAGTGAAAAATGAATGTAGATAATAAGTAATATATATATAATTTAATATATATATAATATATAGTATTATATATATTATATAAGTATTAAATTAATATAGTTAGTATATATAATAATATATAACAATTTAGATTATATTTATAATAAATATAATATACTATATATATTATATTATGCTTGACTATAAAACTTCCTCTAAACCTAACCCTTAAAGTTTTAATATATCATTATATATAATATATATAATATATACTATATTACTATATACTATATATTATTAATATATTATTATATATATACTATGATATATATATTATAATATTATATACTATATATATATAATAATATATAATATTATAACAATAAAATAGTACATATATATATATTATATATATATATTATATATATATATAAATAATATAATATATATTATATATATGAGTATATATATTTAGACTTTGGTATTTAATAAATTTTTTACATTTTTATCGAATAATTATTTTTAAAAAGAATTTAAATATATTATATATATCCAGTTATCACTAAGATTGAGCAGAGCTTTAATTTTTAAAACAAACATAATATACTATAATATATATTATAATTTTATAATATTATATAATATATATTATATATATATATATCTATAAATAATGCTATACTAATAATATAATAAATATAACATTTCTTTAATTTATAAGTTTGGCATATAACAAATATATAATATATATATAATCAAATAATAACTATAAAAATTTCGCGCCAAAAAGATAACGCACACAAGGGTAAATTTACCTCATAAGAACGGGAAGGCCACTCTTAACCCTCATGAAACTCCACCACCTACACAGACGACAGTAACAGTGTAAACTATGTAACCCGCGCAGAGAAATAGCTGGAGCATATGAGGCCAGAGTCACCGTCGAATAATTTTAGGAAAACATAAAACCACGTAACTAGACCTGGGAGATATGGGGGTAGTTTATGGCGGGGGTATAATCGAGCGAGGGTTCATTCACACCATACGAAGCGAACTTCGATTAAGCATGGAGAGAAGGCGTACAACTGTCAAAGATCAGCATGCGATGCACAGAATAACAAAAACTCCTTCCACGCCGATAAGAACAATGGGTATCGGTGCTACTTTGGTTCAGCCGAGATTCGGCTGGTAGGCACAACAAAGTCGATGCCGGGTGGGTCCAAGCGGTACCAGGAAACCCTGACATTTGATCGCCGGCGAGGACAAGTAGCCCCAAGGCCACGAGACACCCATGGAAGACCGAATCTATACGTCCTGCGTGCATCAAGAGAGCGCCACACAACGGCAACATCGTACCCAATCTGCAGATACAGCTGGTCGGAAGGTACAGCAATCGCACGAGGTGTCTGTGAAATACACTTATAGCCTAGAAGAGTGCCTACATCGATGACAATTGCAATCAGTTAAGCCCGATCGAAGAGAATCTTCCCAGATCCCAATCAACAGACCCAAATTCCGAAATGGCGCACCTGCAGCCACACGCGAGACTTGCGACGGAACCATCTCCGTCGGCACGTCGTAATTACAAATTTCTCGCACGCCCTTCCGACAGGGTAAGAACAGCTCGACTCGTCCGTAAGTAGCACTTTGCCCAATAACGTGTCGACCGTCCATATGGAATGTGAATTCTAACTCGAGCACAAACATCAGCAGTCGCGCCCTTCGAATCGTGCGTGGTGTGCAGTGTACCTATGGCAGTGCCTCCGAAGACACGGTAATTATGTTCCGCAAGCGTCGACGCACAGTATTGTCCACTAAATATATCACACTGGTGCACCGTGTACCTGTCATCCGCCAGCGTTTGTATCTGCGATGTCGTGCCGGTTTGGTGTGCGCGCTCTCGTAATGCAACGCAGTACGTATAAATCAGATGCTCCATGCGGTGATCGTGCTTGGGCCTACCTGTCCTACTGCCTGGGTATCATGTTCAAGCAGTTTCCTGTACACCGTTTTGGCACCACAACCGTGCAATCGTTGTGTCTCTCCACCGACACCGTCGACCAAGTGCACGATACCCGTGTCATTCGGTTCGGCGTGGAGGGTTGTTATCTGCACGCACTGAACTCTTGACAGTTGACGCACAATCTTTTCCATGTTTATCGAAGTCGCTTCGTATGTGAAGTGATCCTCGCTCGATTTATACTCCCGACATAACCTAAACCCCCCCTCTCCCAGGTCTCGTTTCCGTGGTTATGTTTTTCCTAATAATTATTCCAGGGTCGGTGACTGGCCCCAATGCTGCCGCCAATTTCTGCAGGGTGGTTTACATAGTTCACACTGATACTGTCGTTCGTGTTGGTGTGGAGTTTTCATGGGGTTAAGGTGGCCTTCCCCGTTTCTATAGTGAAATTTATCCCTAAGTGGTGCGATTATTTTTGGCGAGAATATATAATAATAATATTATATAAATATATTATAATATATATAAATATATAATATAACAATATAATAATAATATATACAATAGATTATATATATATATATATATATACATTACTAATATATCTTATATGGCTATTTTATGTAAAGGCTCAGCAAATATATATAATGATTTCAAAATAATGAAAAATCCCAAAAAATAAAACTAGAATATAAAAGAATTCATATTATTTTTAAAAAATAAATTCTCTATGTTAAGAAATGTAAAAAATTATCATAAAAATATCATGATAAAGTGTTATATATTATATATAATATATATGTATATAATATAGCTATATAAAATATATATATATATATATAATATATTATATATAATAGTATATTATATTAATATATATATATATATTATATATATATATATAATTATATTAATAAATATATATATAATATATAATATATATATATATATCAACATGTTTGTATATAAATACATAAAATTAGTATATAATAATGCAAAGTTATTTGACACAACTCACAGCCAAAGCTATATATATATAAATACTATTATATATATAATATAGTATATATATAGTGGTTTTAGGTATCATATATATATAATACTAATATAAATATAGTATTAGTATATAATATATGGAATAATATATATCTTCTATATTTAATATTATATATATATATATATAATAAAATAATTATATATAAAATATTCAAACCTCATCTTTCTCGCCTTAAATCGTTGACAAAGATTAAAGGAAATAGGTCCATAATCATGTAGCGCTTCCCCTCTCCCTTCATATTCCACAATAGATGATTTAGTTACCCGCCCAACCACCCTTCACCTCAGCCATATGTCACGACTCAATCAGCACACAAAGCCACCAAATCCCTTATCTAATCATCAAGATGTTCAAATATTATCATAGCACATAAAGTATTTTCGAACACTAATTTGCATCCAGATATTATATTGAATAAGTTCAACATTCATAATAAAACAAACTTGAAAATAGGAAAGTGGATCACTGAATAATCATAAATTTACGCGAGAGCAAGTGCTCACTAATATCTAAAGGAAGGACCAACTAACTAGAATATATTGATAGACCTAGAATCCGGGCACTTGAGGCAAGTCGAAGACACCACTCCTAAGCCTTGATGACCTTTGAGAGTTAGACAATAGAGAGAGTAACCACACAAGATATAATGTATAAGCAACAAGTTATGAAAAGTCTTCCTCTATGTTAATAAAGGGGTAAATTTGAGCCTCAAAATAATCTTCATATTCTTTATCTTCAAATTCCACAGCTAATAAGTTAACATATAAATTAAAAATAATATTTAGTAATCAATAAAATATAATTTAAATTCATAATATATCCAAACATCTACCTTGAAGACACCCAACCGGCACATGTCAAAATAACTTCAAATCTTCCGTAGATAATTGCATGTTAAGGGTATGAAAGAAGGTAGGAATATCCAACATAATGACTCCATGAGGAATCTCAGAAAATGTTCTATTGGAACGAACTAGACGCCCCAATATCGACAAGGAAAACTGGCAGTACAGGTCAAATAGCGAACAAAAAGTGTCGAATAAAAGAAATCCTCAGTCGACCATAATCTGGCAACAATCTAAAATAATTTTAATATATAGAAATATATAGGCCCATCTATCGATAATATCTATATTAAAACTTTACAGTAAGGTAATTTTTTTTTTTTATAATATTTTTTTAACTAAAGAATATACCTCCAAGGGTAAACGCGGAGTATGATGGCAGTAGTTGGGTCCCCTACGGCTTCAGGGGACCAGACAGGGTAAATGGATTTTTAATTCCCCTCGGGAGGGTCCTCCCGGAACCCCCGCTGATTTGTATTTTTGGTTGTCGTGGGGGTTCCTCGCCCTCCCTACGGGTATAGAAATCGGCCCCCTATCTGTCCCCTAGATCTATACCTAAATCTTATTTGGTATGCATTAAAAAATTATAATATTACACAATATAAAACATATATATATAATTATTATTATATATATCTATATATATAATATTATAATATATATCATAACATAATATATATATAGATATATATAAATAATATATATATATATGAATATATAATAATAAATAATTGAAGATAATGATTTTCGATGCCTCTAATCTAATCGATTACGATTTAAAGTGTGTCGACGATTTGGACACATTATGAAAAATGTCGACCAACAACTGCTGTTCGATCCAAAATCCTGTCGACGCTTTTGACACATAATGAATTAATGTGCTTGTCGAAAATTTTTCCCTGTCACGACATTTGGGTAGATCTGCCTTCTAGACCTCGGTTCTTACCTGTGGAGTTGGCGAACCTCGGTGGAAGTTCGAGGTCGGCTAGAGAAATATTAATGTCATCAATTAATGGACAGGTTCTAAAAAGAATCGTTATGGAAATAGAACAAAGAAAATGAATTTAAAAAAAAAAAAAAGAAAGCATGAAAGTATTAAGACTTAAGTTTCAGATATCAAGCTCGATATGACAAGCCTTGTAAGGGAAGTAAATGCAGCACCAGCCTCCTCATTATATTATATTATAATGAGTTTTCCTAATTATACCTTGACTATCGAATGATTTTGAGTTGATCTTACCAACAGTTGAGCAAAGGACTCATATAAAGAAAGACAAATAACACCCATACCGAAGTAAGTAATCGATATTCTCCAGTTCTGAACAAGGCTTTGTCTCAATTTCTTCTTCGTATAAAAATAGCGTCAAATACTTCAAGATAATACCAAAGCTTTATTCAAAAAACAAAACGTTAGTATATTAATCTGGGATGACTGAAATTAACTTCTATTTCCTATTGAGATTTATTTTGAGTCTGCGATTGGCTGTCAATATTGATGACGTAAGTTGGATATTGCCAATCGACAGAGCCGTATTGGCTTGTATGACGTAATGGAATTGATGAAGTATTATTTATTTTTATTTATTTTTTATTTATTTTTATTTATTTTTTATTTTTTTTATTTCTTTTTTATTTTTTTATATCAATTTGCATTAGTATTTAATGGTGTAAACCGTATTTGTTGGTTATAGATTGCTTTTGGGTGTGTAGGGTTTTTTGGATTATATTTGTTGCCTGTTTTGCTATCGTTTTATTGCGCGCGTGTGGTGAAGAACGCACCGCACACAACACCTACAACCGACAAACATCTATGAAACTCATATATTATTTAATATATATATACATAATTATATATATTAGTATAAATATATATTATATAAATTAATATATATCATATTATATATATCATACATATAATTATTATAAGATATATATAATATTAATATATTATATATATATATGGAGAGGAGAGAAGGTGAATAACCGATAAACATTATTCATTTAACCTTTGTTCCAAAACACAACAGCACAATCAAAAAGTAAATACCAACAATACAACACACAAAATTAAAATAAAATGTGGACAGCATGACTAGATAAGATATAATAGCACGTAAAATACTGTGTAGACGTTCTAAAATCAAAGAAAGGGGAGGCAGCTATCATAGAATTGACTCTAAATTCATTAATCGACTGCTACTCTGATTGGCTCACCTCGTGTGATGTCTACCATCGAACTACTTGAATGTGACAAGAACAAAATTTCCACAGCTTAAGCTTCCCTCAAAGAAAGGAGATACAAGACTGGAAAATTCAGAAAATATTAAAATGTTGGAATGAAATTTGTATTAAGCAATAAAGTTGACTGAATACAGGTTCTCTTCTCTCTCTCTCATCTCCCCTCTCTCCATCTCCAGTCTCAACAAATTAAACATCAATTCTTCAATTCTCACATTGGGTCCCCAACATCACAACAACATCCTACGCCATTTCTACATCATCATAACAATCCCACCGAATAACACCATATATTCTCCTTCAGTCCCACCACAACGGGTGCAATGCCAAATGACAAACGAACGGTCAACATAAATTTCATAACTTCATCACACAGTCTAGTGAAAAATCAACATCACACATCAACATTTCAACCTCACAAAACATAAAATCGTCAAATCTTACGTCTATCCCATCAATTCAAACCTCTCAGCATTACCAAAACAACATCTCCATCCGTCCCAAACAAACAATTCACACACAATCAGTTACTCCATATAAATACACGCCACATGGCTTCCCATCAAACTCGAATCTACTATCAATAAACTCACATCCACCAAAATTCTAATATTAGCACAATCAAATTATCA
>JABUQX010015335.1:0-37640 GCA_015478945.1 Trachelipus rathkii | reverse complement strand
TCGGAAGCTGTAATCACTGATTAGATGTTGAGCAGGTTTCATCCTTATTCGGACCTTTAAAAAATCTTTTCTCTCCTTCATAATCCAACATGATTCGATTCGGCGTTCTCTTGGGCCATCAGGCTAGAGAGACAGTGCGTATCGGGAAAGTGGAAAAATATCCCGTTTCTCCTATCACTGCTTGCTTAATTTTCATTTCAGCTAGTTTAGAATTAGAAATCTGCAAGGGATTTACTCTTCGACGAGCAAAGCGGGGTTATCATCAGAAGAAAGTGCGGGGCTAACCTCCCTTGGTTTCCACCCTTTCCCTACTGAATACATATATATACCTCTGTCTTGCCCAAAGAACATACCCCCTTTCTAACAACTTGCTGTTAAATCTGGCCTTTCCTCCTCTTATTCGTTCTGATAGTTCTGTGAGTCCCTAATTCTCCCAACCTTGGAAAAGGCCATGATCTCTTCTGCTCCTATTTTCCTTCTAACCTCAACCTCGGGATGATTCTGGCATTTCCTCCCCTCCCCTCTCAGGCGTGCTCCGTATGCCTTTGCCTTCTCTGTCTTTGTGATTACATTTGACTCGGCATTAGCGTGCCGATAGTGGGGCCTTTCCCTGAAATCTAGACCAATGAAACCGTTTAGGAAGTGCGGAGTCTTCCATTGCCATTATCGTTTATTTGGCAGCCCCTCATCACTACATTTCCAGCCCGCTCTGCATGCATTTCTTTACCCCGTGTTGTATGTTTTTGAGGGAAGCCAACAGTTGCTTCCACGCGTCTGCTCGGCACCTCCTACTCTGATATTCAACTATATCTCTCATGGTCTCAATACTAACACTTTCCCCCTCAGTGTTGGAAGCACACGCACATGTCAAACCGATTCCGAAAAAAAAAGAAGGAAGGAGCCGCTCTGATTACCTTCGTAACTATTCGTCCTTTATTAGCTAGCACTTGTATATTCTATCTAAGATCTTTTGAAACTCCTTTTCAAAACTCCTCATTT
Organism: Trachelipus rathkii; assembly: GCA_015478945.1. NCBI lineage: Eukaryota > Metazoa > Arthropoda > Malacostraca > Isopoda > Trachelipodidae > Trachelipus > Trachelipus rathkii. Next base: position 36,641 of record JABUQX010015335.1, on the reverse strand, counting down.
CTTAGATCCATCTGGGAATCTCATTCACTTTCTTTCCGATCGCCAGTACGGCTTTCCGGACGCTCTGGACTGAGCTCTACTACGGGCGATATACTTTCCATTCTTACTGATTTATGGTTTTTCCGCCTTAAGGAAACTATGGGGGACTTGGCGTAGGTGGTTTTTGGCGCTTGACAATATTCCAAAGCATTTTGAATCCGGGGTAGTGGCCACGCTGTCACTGCCTCTCCAAAATGCTCCCTTCCTTTGGAGTTTTCTCCTTTTCTCTTTTAGCTTACTTTATGTCTAGTTTTCTCAAAAATCGCTCAATATCGGCTGTTGTTGAGCGGGTCTCGGGCGACTTCTTCTTTCTTGTCAATTGTACGGTTGTTGTTCCTCCAGGAGTTCTGATCTTTATCTCCTACTTTATTCTTACTTTTCATAATGATCTTCTCCTCAACATCTAAATCTAGTTCCACTGATTTTGCGATACTCCGACCCTTCATTCTTTAAACTCATTTTCAATTCTGCTCCTCTTTTCACCTTTCTAGATTGGCCTCTCGTCTAAATCTTTCCGATTTCTATTCTCGCAGATCTGGATAGGAATTTCCGGGGGGAGTCGTCTCAACCTTGTGAAAATTTATATTCTTTAAAAAAACCTCAACTTCTACAAATCTCCCTCTCCTAAACACCTTCTAACTTTCCTATCTTTTTCCACGGTTCTCTCGTCTCTCCTGTGACAATATAAACATCCTTTCCTTAACATAAACAAAATAAACAGAAAACTGTCTTGGAAACCTCCCATCACAGCGGTTGCTTAGGCACGGCCTCAAAAAGAAACTGGGAATTCTGTTTAGACTGCGAACTTTTTTTTTCTTCTGCTCAGTTACTCCAGCCATACAAGGCCTCATTCCGCCCTTGTATGGAATACTGTTTACTGCTTTCATATCTGGGGGGGGACTCTGGTTTCACCCGGGGCTTTTGGACAGGGTTGAGTCAAAGGCCAAAAAGACTTATTAAACTGTTCCGTACTTTTCCACTTCACTTGTGACCCTCTATCTTTGCGGCGAGATGTTAGTGCTTTATATCTTTTCTATAGGTACCGCAGTGGCAGATGCTCGAGGGAACTTGTAACTCGCGTACCACCACCTTTACGGCGCCGCGTAGCACAAGGGGTCCGCTGTGTCTGCGGCATGAGTTTTGTTGAGTGTGATATGGTACTCCAGGCTTAGTGTTACGCTCGGGTGCTTCCTTCCTTTCCTGCCACTCTTGTTCTGTTGGAATTCCTCTTCCCATCTTCTGTTCGGTTCCTGCATGAATTTAAATCTCCCGTCACTTCAAAGCTTGCGGTCTGTGCGCCTCATCTGCGTAATTTGCATTTGTTGGTGAGCTTCTGAGACGTGTAACACCCCCTCCTTGAATAGGGCTCTGCCCGTGAGTGGTGGCGACAACTATAAAAAAAAAAAAAAAATTAATTAACCTATTTACTTATCCTAGACTTAAAAAACATATAAATTGATATAAAAAACTATTTTGCATGATGTGTATTAGAGAAAATGTAGCAAAAACAAAATACGGGTAGCCATTTTAGAAAATAGCCGCCATCTTGTATTATAACCACTTTTGGCGATGCCTTCCCATCTTATTTTCATTGCCTAGCCTTAAACTACATTCTCACCAAAGGGCATATTCTTATCACAATTTGCAGTTTTCTTATGGTTTTTGTTGGGTAGCTCCCCAACTAGTATGTAAATTTATATATCTAGAAATATTAAAAAATATATAATAATGAAATAATCTAAACACATTTAAATACTCCGAGCATTGAAGATACGTTGCTTCACACACATCAATCAATTTAGTCAGTTTTTAAAAGTCATTTGTAGTGATATTTAGATAACAAAATTCCGAAATTTTAAAAGTATTTTCTTTCTAAATCTCTTGAAATGGTTAAAATGGTAACTAAGATTTAGAAAAATGCCTTGGTGTTATTTTAATTATATAGGCATAGTGATGAGAAATTGGTTTGATGAAAATATATGTATATATTATTATTATTTCTCTGAGAGCATTGTTCTGGAATTTTTATTTAATTTTTTAATGAATTTCGAAGCTGTCAATTAGTTTTAGTAGGTTCTATAACAATAATAATTACAGTAATTAAGGTTAAATGCACTTAAGTTGAAACACACTAATATTGTAATAATTAAATTTCAAGTGTGCTTTAAGATTTACAGGTCATAAAGTTACCCAAAACTTGTTTTCCCACTATTTTTAGACTTTCGTATCGTAATAAATTTCTTTTATAGAGTAACTTTTCTATTTAGAAAATTATTTTTATTATTATTATTATTATAAGAATAGTGTGAAGAAGAAATAGACCTGCCTTGTCACAGATAAATTTAACGGGTTACTTATGTTTTTTTTTTTTTTATTATTATTAATTTTCCCTGTGAGCATTTGCTCTGATATTCTTTTTACTTTTAATGAATTACGGGTTATTAATTTTTGCATTCTTTATCTTTTGTTATTTTTACTTGAGTGCAATCTTCTCGTGTTATTAGTTTTTCAATGATTTTGCTCAATGTTCTTGTATAATTATATAATTTTTTTTAGCGTATTTCATGTATCAATTTTTTGTTTTTTTGTTTTAGGCACTTTTAGGTGGATATAAATCCAGGATCGTAGAGTTCAGATGCGTGAAATAAAAATACAAGGCTTTTGACAGTGTTTTACTCAATCCCAAGCTGAAGGGAGTCAGAGTTTTTGATATATATATATATATTATATATATATATATATATATATATAATATATATATATATATATATATATATATATATTATATATATAATATATATATATATATAATATATATATATATTATATTATATGGTCAGCGTTTAGTATATTCGTCATAATATTATCTTAAAAACTATTTAATGCTACAGTTAAAACGTGAAAACATGGTGAATGCTGGTCCAATTTTAGTGCGGAAAATGTAAAAAAAAAAAAATATATATATATTATATCTTCAAAAAACTAACTACATTAGCTACAGCGAAAAGGAATACATTTTTGGAATCCTGTAAAATTTTACATAGGAAAATGTTAAAAAAAAATAAAAAACAATAAAATCAAAAATTATTGTTAAGTAATTTAGTAATATGATTAAAAGGCCTATTTAGAGGCCTTTTATTGGTTTCTCATTAAAAATAAATAGTTCCGTTAAAAATAAATAGACTTTCTATTAAATTTTTGCTTTTTTTTTTTTCACTAAGAATACCCAAGGGTATACGCCCCGATGGCAGGAGTCGGGGTCTCTAGGCCTTCCGGGGAACTACGGGGTAGGACTAATTTCCCCCCTCCGGGGAGGGGTTCCGGAACCCCCCACTCTTGGTATTTGGTGTCGCGGGTTCCTCCGCCCCTCCCCTACGGGGTATGGAAAACGTTTTTTTTTCCCCCCCCCCCCCCCTTTGTTTTTTTGGTTTCCCCCCCCCCGTCGGCTCGAAGCCCCCTAGTGTGCCGTATAAAGCATTTTCCTATGTGAAATTTTTACCAGGATTCCAAAAATGTATTCCTTTTCGCTTTAGCTATTGTAGTTTTGATATATTATATACTATATATATATCATATAGTATATATATATTATATATATATATATATATATAGTACTATATATACTATATATTAATTTATATATTATATATTTTTTTTTTACATTTCCGCACTAAAATGACCAGCATTCACCAATGGTATTTCGTTTTTTACTGTAGTCATTAATGTGTTTTAAGATACATATGACGGACATATACTATAAGCTGGCATAAATATTAATATAATATATAATATATAATTATAATATATATATATATATATTATATATATATATATATATATAAATATATATATATATATATATATATATATATATATAAATAAGTTAATTCTTAGTTTCAATTATTATAATTTTAAAAATATTAATTACATCAATTGTAAAATAAAATAATTAATTGTTCAAACTTAAAATGCTAAAATTTTATCAGTTTTACTTATATTTGTTAATTTTTGCTTACGAAGAAAATTAGAAAGAAGTCGTCAATATGGAGAAGGTAGAAGTGTGGCTTAATGAAATCTATCAAAAATTAATGCCTAGTTACCATGCATTATTTTGTTTTGTTATAATACAAGCACAAGATTTTTTTATTTTTTAGTTTTCATAAATCCTTAAATCCAGTTTGGTTGAGTTTTTGATGAAAAACACTGATTTTTGACAACCGTGGGATTAGATGATAAAACCATAATCGTCTAGCATGATAGGTCATGTTCATTTGACAAGGACAAGTGGAGACAAGAAATAGTAGTAGAAAATATAGTGATAGCTACAATATAAAGACCCTGACTACCTTACCAAACCCCTCCTTTCTCCATCTTGACATTTTACGGCTTTACGCACATAATATAACTTATAGGGTTTTTACTATTTTTTCGGTTTATTGTGATTATAAGCAGCTAAGTGACTGTCATCGCTGGTGTATAAAAGTCTTTTAGGGATATTCTTGAAAGCCTTCTTGAAGTCTCCTGAAAAAGAAAATAAACATTAAAATATTAAATTAAAAAAATATATATTCTGGTAATAATTACATCATTCATTCCTGAAATAAATACAGATATAATTAATGATCATATTTTCCGTTCTTATTTTATACAGATAAACTTGGAATTTATTTCGGATATGTTAATAATAATCCTCGTGGCGCAGGAGGTTGACTCGCCGACTCTCATACAAGAGGACGCTGGTTCAATCCTCCACGTAGCAGTTGGAGTTTTAACTGCCCGGGGGCGAGAATTAAAACTCGACTGCGAACACGTTGGTGGCGCTGGTTTGGGATAACCGGCCTTAAAGTTCGATTTCCTGTAGTCCCCCGTGTTACCCTAAAAAGGGAATAAAGCACATTAAAAGTTTTTTTTTTTAATAATAATAATAATCTTGATAACACAATGTTACAAAAAAAGATTTTTTTTTGGTTTGTTCTGATTTTTTTAGTTTTTTATGCAGATTCCAAATATATTTTTAGTTTTCCTCTAGCATCGATCGTTTTTGTGTTACGACGGCAGGAAGTAATTATTGGCATCTCATTTTGTATGGTGGTTACCATTACAAAAAATTTTTTTTTTTCTTTCTTCCGATTTTTTTATTGTTTTTTATGCAGATTCCAAATATGTTTTTAGTTTTTCTCTAGCATCGACTGTTTTTGTGTTACGACGGCAGGAAGTATTTATTGGCATATTCTCATTTTGTATTGTGGTTAAATACTTCCTGCCATCGTAACACAAAAACGGTCGATGCTAGAGAAAAACTAAAAACATATTTGGAATCTCCATAAAAAACTGAAAAAAATAATAAAAAAATCAGAAGAAACAAAAAAATTTTTTTTTTTTTTTTGTAACGGTAACCACCATACAAAATGAGATGCCAATAAATACTTCCTGCCGTCATAACAAAAAAATTGGTAAAATATAAGAAAACTAAAAACATATTTGGAATCTGCATAAAAAACTGAATAAAAACTAAAAAAATCAAAAGAAACAATTTTTTTTTTTTTTGTAACGGTAACCACCATACAAAATAAGATGCCAATAAATACTTCCTGCCGTCGTAACACAAAAACGGTCGATGCTAGAGAAAAACTAAAAACATATTTGAAATCTGCATAAGAAACTGAATAAAAAACAATAAAAAAATCAGAAGAAACAAAAAAAATTTTTTTTTTGTAACGGTAACCATCATACAGAATGGGATGCCAATAAATACTTCCTGTCGTCGTAACACAAAAACAGTCGATGCCAGAGAAAAACTAAAAACATATTTGGAATCTACATAAAAATCCGAATAAAAAACAGAAAAAAAATCAGAACAAACATTTTTCTTGTAACATTGTGTAATTAAATAAAGATTTTTAATATTTATAACGACCATTTCCTTTTAAATATATTAATAATTTTATAAATTGTTAGATATCACTAATGTTGAAGTGACTAAGTTTTAAGAAAGCGAGAAACGAGAAGAAGAGGTCCTTTACAATTGATGCACTGAGTTTGGTATATTTGAAAAGAATATGTGAACATATCTAATCGGAATATGAAAGGAAAGTTTTTTAACAATCTTACTTCATTCTTGTAGTATATTTATTTTCATTTTCTCTCAAATATGCAGGAAAATGAATATGGAATTATCTTTATAAGAATATATCATGAAAAATAAAAATGATAATTTTCTTTCAACATCCCCTCGGTTTCCCTACAGATTCGGGGGTGGTGCGTGAAAACATGCACTGACAACTGAGCAGCAGTTCGGCAGAAGAACGTGACCTAAATCAATAATGTAAGCCTCCCTCATACCCTAAGTGTAAGCCTGTCGCAGAAAAAATCCACCTGAAAGCCTCTAACACACAGCGAAAAACCCTTACTGTGGTATCTCGTCAATGTAAGGGTTGACCCCATGAGTCAGGCCCACAACTATAATCCCTCACAAAACCCAGACATTCACTCTTATTATTATGCACCATTCTTTTAGCTTGAACCCCATTCCCATTCCTTTCCTTCAGACAACTAACTTTACGGACTCAATCCACTTTTTCTTAGGTCTCCCAGCCCGTCCATTCCCAATACACTCGGCCTCTATACATCCACTTAATCAACATACTATCATTCATCTTATCCACATGACCAAATCATCTTAATGTACTCTCATTTATTCTCTCATTCACGCTTTTCTTTCTTCACACCACACAACTCCCGACCACGCTCATTCCTAACAATTCTTCTCATACCTAACCACGCTCATACCTAACAACTCTTCTCATACCTAACCACGCTCATACCTAACAACTCTTCTCATACCTAACAACTCTTCTCATACCTAACAACTCTTCTCATACCTAACCACGCTCATTCCTAACAATTCTTCTCATACCTAACCACGCTCATACCTAACACACCAGTAAGAATATCCAACTGAACAGACTACACTTTAGATCTATACTTCTTATTCCACACCACAAAACCACAAAGGTTTAGCCTAATTGCCTTATTTACTTTCCTACCACTCTGCATCATCCGTTCCTTCTTCATCCAGCATATAGTCTAAATATTTAAACTCTTAGAACGCCTCGTAGCGCAGGAGGTTGAATCGCCGACTCTCATACGAGAGGACGCTGGTTCAATTCTCCACGTAGCAGTTTGAGTTTATCAACCTGGGGTCGAGAATTAATTAAAACTCGACTGTGAACACGTTGGTGGCGCTGGATTGGGATAGCCGGCCTTAAAGTTTGATTTCCTGTAGTCCCCCCGTGTTACCCTCTGTAAAGGGAATAAAGCACGTTAAAAGGTAGTTTATAGTTAAACTCTTGATACTTGTTCCAGTTCCTCACCATCGAACATGACACCAAACTCTGTGGATTCTACTCACCGACCACCATCACCTATTTTTATCAACAATTACTTACAAAACCCCTCCTTTTACACACCCTGCCAAACATCTCAATCAATCCTCCCAAACTTTCGACAGAATCTGCCTCATTACCGCTATTAATATTAAACCATTAACTCTCCACTTAATTTATTCTTACACACACTTCACTATCGGCAAACATACTTTTGATTCAATTCAGAACCTTACCACCAACACTGTATATCATAACATCTACTACAGAACTTCCTCCTTATTAATCCTGTAATACGCATGTTGCGAGTCCAAAAACAAAATACAATTTTTTTATATTCTTCTCTCTTTGTCAAACTCATTTGCTTCAATGTAAAAATTTAATTTACACATCCTCTACCACTTCTAAGTGCATCTTATTTATCAACAATCAGTTCTTCAGTCACTCGACGCACTCTTTCAACCCAAATTCCAGCATATACCTTCCCTACAGCACAATAAACTAATTCCCTTATACTTCCTACAGTTTCCCTTATCCTCCTTACCCTTAATAAGGGTACTATAACTGCTCTCCTCCAATCCCTCGAAACTATATCCTCCATGAACGCTTTGTTACATAACTTTCAAATCCATTCAATCACCATCTCGCCTCCATTCTTGATCATTCCATCTGTAATTCCATCTATGCCTGCAGATTTACCATTTTTCAACTTTCTCACCCTACCCATTACCTCCTCCCCAAAATAACTTTTTCTTTTTGCACCATCAAACTCACGTATATTCACTATCACCTCTTCATTACTGCCAATGTTATGTAGATTTTCGAAGTGTTCCCTCCACACTCTTCTCACATCCATTTCATCAGTTACGAAAGCACCGTCCCTATTCATTATTCTATGCAGATTCCCCTACTCTCGTTCTTAACCTTTCGCGATTTCCTTCCAGAAAACCTTCCTATTTCCCCATTCATCCTCCTTCCAAACTGCTGATTTACCATATTTTTCTCCTACGAATGCAACTTTGCCTTCCTTTTTTGTCTTACTTACATAATTCTAAACATTTCTTTCGAATAATCATCATTTGCTTTTAGCACATTCAACCTCACCTATTTTACTTTTAACTGCTTGCATCACCTCTTCATTCTACCATTCTCTGTCAAGATTCTTACTTACTACTTTAGCAAATCCATATACTTCTCTTGCACTACTAACAAAGGCCTCCTTCATTTGTGTTCATATTTGTTCAGTTTCATCTTGTTCCCATTCAACTAATTTATTTGCAAGGGCTATTAAATACTTTTCCTTATTACATTGTTCACATAAACTTATCAATTAATTCTTCTCACATCCTTCCTTACCTCTTTCCTCTCCATCCAAACCCCACTAACTTAATCTTACATAAAAACATAGGTAATGACCCGATAATTCCATCCCCAGCCCCCTCACTGATTTAACATCCATCACATACTTAACATCTCCTTCTTCATCAACACAACATCGATCATACTTTTTACTTCGATACTATCTCTTCTTACACCAACTCTAGTATACTAATGAATACTATTGTGTTTGAAGAAAGTATTACTTACACACATACCTCTTTCCTCACAGAAATCAATTATCTCCTACCATTCTCATTTTACCCTGTTATCCCAAATTTGCCGGTTACACTATCCCTTTTCTGATCACATATCTAACCAATTAGGTCACCTGTAGGGTGATTGGTTAAAAAGATATTAAATTATTTGTAATAACTTACTCTTCGAACTGATGAACAAATCCTTTGGCCAGGCCCCCGTGACAATCCAATCAACTAACACCTTATTAGATTCTCAAATCTGTATTGTAACAGTATCCAGGCCTCCTGTTAAGTGAGCTATCGGCCTGTGCAATATTGCAGTGCAACTCAATACTTACAACTCACCAACTTATCCTTTTAGAGACCCTTCAAGTGGAACAACGGTTTGACCGAGTTCTTTTATCTTATGTGAAAACAGTTCAGTCAATACTTTTCTTATCAGAGAATGAACCCTTTTTGTGATCAATCTTTCAATCACAAAAACCACGTCTTTAAGACTTAAAAGCATTAGCTAATTAAATTATTGAATAAATGAAAAGTAAAACACGTTTGGAAATACTCAAAAAAACCACTGGGATAATTTTAGAAATATTTTTAAATAATAAAATAAAAATAAAAATAAAGATGATACTGGTCTTACAAACTAGATTTTATAAGTCCATGAACATGTATCCGAATGTCCGAGGGTATTCGCATACATGCGCACTGCACATATAGAATCTTCAGTACTATATATCAGTTATATTTATATATATATATATATATATATATATATACTTCAAAAACTATCTACAGGTTTATAATTCCATGTACATGTATCCGGATGTCCGTAGGTATCCGCATACATGCGCACCGCAAATATAGAACCAAAATACTAACTACCAAGTATATATATATATATATATATATATATATAAATATATATTATATATATAATATATATATATATATATATATATATATATATATATATATATATATATATATAAAAATATTAAATATTATGCTAAAAAAAAAATAATAAATAAATATAAACACAAAACTTTAACAAAATATTTATATAAATCTTCGCCCATAAATAATATATATATATATAATATATTATACATTGATGTTCAACGATATATATAAATAAGCAAAATAAATTAACAAAAATGTATAGACAGATTGACTTGACAAAAGATATAAAATATTTACTTGAAAATTAAATGTTTTTAGAAATTACTTAAAGCATCGATTTGTCAGTGTGAACAAATGAATGCAAAACCAGCTGATCAAATAACAGCTGATGTCTTAAAGCAAAGAGTTGCCAACTAGTAATATAACAAATCTTAATTTCAAATAAATAAAATGTGACTTTGGCAATTTTACGTGTATAAAACAATAAAATTTTAATCGTTAAACACTTTATATTTGTTAACACAAAAGAATCTTTACCATATTAAAATAAATACACTTCAATGATAAATACCCTTACCTGCTAGTGATATATGGTAACACCGCAGACACAATGCATTTGCAATTCGCATTCACAGACGATGCTTTTAAAATAGCAATGCGAATATTTACACAAATAATCACAATTATATTTAAAACACAGATTAAAACACCATTGCTTTACAAGAAAAATAAGCCACGATATTTCCACATTGAAAATTAAAACACCATTTTACATTTAGAAACATTACTACAATTACTTTACAAAAATATAAAATAATACACTCCACTATACAAGAATATGCACACTAAAAAAATAATGAAATTGATCAGACAAGGCGACAAGCGCATACCAACTGTAAGCACTTTGATTAACAACGAATGAAAGCAAAAAGATCCTAAAATATTCATAAATTTACTATTTATACAAATCTTCGTTAATCGGTTTACGCTTAACCATCCAATCACAATTCCTAAAATAATTAATAAAATGATGTATCCACTTATTAGTTATTTTAGAAAAACAAATGTATATTAAACATTTAGCAAGACCGAAAATTGGTATTTCTGTACAATTTAACTTCGTCCACAAGAAATCACAATTTTCTTCTAAAATCGAAACATAAAAGCCAAATGCATTTATACATTGTGAGCTTCACATTATATAAATCATTAAATATTATTCATACACATTTATATATATATACAAAACAATTACATAATAATAAATGCGTAGTATCCTTTTAACAGTTTAAAATATAAATAATAATAATAATAATAGTATTATTATTATTATCACAGTTTTGTGAATGACATCCAATCAAAACTCAGCTTTTCAAAAGTAAGTCTTGAGAAACAAGTTTTCATTGGCTGTCATTTACTCATGAATTACATCCATATTTACAAAATTTTCGACGAGCCGCTACAATCATACAACGTAAATATAGACAAATGAAAGAGATATTGCAATGGCAATGTTGGCCATTACTTTACAATACATAAATGAAGCAATGTTATATATTACGTGTATAATTGCATTACATCTTTGGCCCACCCTTTTGAAGCAAATTGGTACATTTTGCTTTATGTACACGTGATTAAAACATTGGTCTCATTTACTCAGTGCTTCTTCTTCTGTAGAGACTTCTGATAATGGACCAGACGTGTTGTTGGCATATGATCTGCTTAGGTAGTCTGCTATAACATTGTCTTTCCCACTTATGTGGTTTAAGATAAATCTGAATCTTTGCAGATATAGAGACCACCTCATTATTCTATTATTCTCATACCTCTTCTTATTCATAGCCGTCAACGGTCTATGGTCAGATTGGAGGATAAACTCCTTCCCATAGAGGTATGGCTCGAATTTTCTAATGCCCATTATGATCGCTAACGCTTCTTTTTCCAAAGTTGAGTATCTCTGTTGTGTCACAGACAACTTTTTACTCCCGTAAGCGATCGGGTGGAGAATTCCTCCATCTTCTTGTAAAAGGACGTATCCTAATGAAGTGCCAGATGCATCCACTTGTAGTGTGAACGTCTTCTCCAACTCTGGCATCTTCAATATGGGCTTCGAGCTCAAAGCTTCTTTCAATGTCTCAAATGCCTGTTGGTGTTTGGGTTTCCACCTGACCTTCGTTGGCTCTCCCTTCTTTGTCAAGTCGGTCAATGGCGCTGCAATCTGTGCATAATTTTTCACAAAGTCTTGGTAAGTGAGACCTAAGAAAGACCTTACTTGTTTCTTGTTCTTAGGCGGCTCTGTTTTCTTAATTTTTACCACATTATCCTCATGTAACCCCTTAGTGCCATTGCCAATAAAGTGGCCCAAAAACTCAACACTCGACGAAGCGAACTCGCACTTCGTCGGCCTGATGGTAAATCCCTCCTCCTGAAGTCTTTGAAGAACAGTCTTAATCGTGATCATATGCTCGCGCCAGGTCTGGGAATGGACGATGATATCGTCGATATAGAAATCGACATCGTTGATTCCATCCAGTATCCTGCGATAGATCTTACAAGTGTGGCTCCGGCATTAACCATACCGAATGGTAGCTTGAGATAAATGGAAGTGTCCGTCCTCGGTCGAAAAACCGGTTTTGTGACAATCTTTCAGGCCTTAATCTTTTAATCTGCCATTTTAGCTCTTTGTGCCGAGTTCAAGTTTTTGTTATATTATACGTTGGTCTTTGTTGCAAATTTTGGAAACAAGAGTTGATGGTAGTAGTTGTTCATTTGTGTGCTCGGGATTCAAAAGATCCTTGTTGATCCTATCAGGGCGCCGATTATGTCCGTATACAGCCTCTCTGCTGTGTTATTTCCGCTGTTCCTTTTCTGGACATATCGTATTAACGTTAGGTTGGCTAGAATATGGTAGATCGTGGAGGGTTGTTTACGTATGATTGCTCCATTCTTATCTTTTAGTCTGGTAGGTCCTTTGTTTTTCCTTTTTAACTCCGTCCGCTCGTTAAAAGGGTATTTGTACGTTGTGCTTCAAGGCCGATGGTGGGGTGGTTCTTTCTGTTATTTACAGGGTGTTTATTAGCATTGATTAGTGTGTGTTTTTTAGGCTGCCTGTTCAGGCACATCGGTAAAAATCCCTTCATGTTTCTTCAAGATCTCCATTAATTCTTTCCTCATATCACCGGTTATGTCTGCGCTGATCTTAGTGTCAGACAAATTCTCCTTTCGCACCATTGTGGGGTCCATTTCCACTAGAGTAATATTTTCTTCATTCTCAGTGTCGAGGATCACTGCTGAAGCACCTATATTCGCCGGATGTTGACCCACCTCTTCTTCACTTTCCTCTCTCACAATGTACTTCTTCAGCAGATTGATATGATAGGTCTTAATCACATCTACCACTTTGATCTTGTAATTGTCCTTACCATATGACTCCACCACTGTATGTGGCCCGCCCCATCTCATCAACATCTTGTTGCTCGAGGTCGGTAAGAGAACAAGAGCTAGATCTCCTACTTCCAATTTTCTGGCCTTTGCACTCTTGTCATAGTATCTTTTCTGGGAAATTTGGGCCTTCGCTAAATTTTCTCTAGCCAACTTTAGAGTTTCGTTTAGTCTTTCCTGCAAGTCTAAAACATATCTATATGTTGACCTTGCCTCTTCAGGATTAATATCCCCCACCCAAATTTCATGTAAAATTTGCATAGGACCTCGCACAGTCCTACCATACAGGAGTTCGAATGGGGAGAACCCTGTAGAATCCTGTGGAGCCTCCCTGTATGCAAATAATAGTGGCTCAATGAACTTATGCCACTTCCTCACTTGTTCACTGCACATTCTCTTGAGCATTCTCTTAAGAGTTCCGTTGAACTTTTCGGTGACACCTTGACTCATTGGGTGGTAAATGCTGGAAAATTTCTGTTTGATATTCAACATCTTGGTTACATCTCTCATTAAATCAGATGTAAATTGTCTACCATTGTCACTGAGGATTTCTTTTGGTACACCCAACCTCGTGAAAATTGACACCAAACTTTCCGTCACCTTCTGGGCAGTAATGCTCTTTAGCGGTACAGCTTCAGGATAGCGCGTAGCGGCATCCACAAGCGTCAGGACATACTGGTGTCCTTCTGAAGATGGTGGTGAGATTGGTCCAATCAGGTCGATGACCACCCTTTGAAATGGCTCTTCAATGATGGGCATTGGGCACAGAGGTATCCTCTTCACTGAACCTTTCGGGCACGTTCTCTGGCATATATCGCACGAGTAACAGTGCTTAGTTACGTCTGAATATATGTTCGGCCAGAAGAACTGTTGGGTAATTTTACCCATAGTCTTCTTTACCCCCTGATGACCACCGAAGACTTCATCGTGTGCCATCTTCATGACTCTACTTCTGTACTCCTTCGGTACGACCAAAGTAAATCTCTCCTGTTGGTTCTCTAACACCCTTTTAAATAACACACCGTTCTTTACTGCATACTTGTTTTCTCCTTTTTCCACTGACCTCCATACCCTCTGTAGAGTGACGTCATCTTTCTGTCTACTCCTGAAAGTCTCCTGATCGTTAAGTAACTCTTGAACTTCATCACCATGGGTTATATCCCCTTCACCCACAGCTACAACACCCTTCTCTCCAGAACTTTGGTGTGACTTTCTATGTCACCTCTCACCATCTCATCATCTTCATCCGCACGATCTGTTTCACCAGACCACTTCGTGCTCTCTACCACCGATGTTTCTTGAACATCTATCATTCTCGTGTCTTCTTCAACATCTATTAATAGACCTTTAGGGACATCACTTCATCTTTTCTGTATACGTTCTCATTTTCAGGATGAACATTTGCACCCAGTCAATCACATTCCAGTTGATGGTTTCCATGGTTGTGTCTGCGACATCTTTATTAGCTGATTCAAAACGATTGTGGGCACTGACAGTTTCCCTCTGTAAGACTCACTCTCTCCAAACTTACCAATTCCAAATTTATGAATTGGTTGGTTTAGGTTCTTTCTTGTGAAACCTTCTTCAGCGCTCCTCAGCGATGGGGGACCAGCATATTCTATTGTTATGGCCGACCTTCTACTGTTACGAAGGCCTCGACACCGGTCGACTCCAAGCGAGATTAGGTGACTTAAGGGCAATGCTCCTTTAACATTCCCGATTACCAAATCATACACAACTTCCGGCAATACTGCCGCGGTTGTTCTCTCCTACGTAAAAGGGGTTATCCACATCCCATATTTGCAAAGCGGAGCTTCGATCACCGTACCGTCCAACAAACGTATTTTCATGTTGTTTCCAACATAACACCTTTTCGGCACAAACTTTTCCCGCACAACCACTACGTTACACCCGGTATCTCGGAGGGTTTTGACTTTAAAGCCATTCACCGTCCCATACGTTACAGGTAGGTGTGACGTTTCGTCATTTTTCACCTTCATTATATCATTCAGGAGCTTCGGCTCTTCACCTGAGTAGTTCAGGGCTTCGTTGCCGTTATCAGAGACTCCGGACGCTCCCGTGCTTTTTGTTTCTTTTGCCTTCCTGAATTACTTTGTCCCCTAGTACTATTGTTGAAATAAGGAGGGGCTCGACAATCCCTTGAGAGATGCCCTCTCTCCTTTGACACTTAAAGCACGTGGGCACTTCTCTCGGCTCACTGCTTACTGCGACGATAGTTCTGTCTGTCGCCGCTCCCACCTCCGATCCTGCTTCTTGTTAGTTGCTCTCGATGCATGTTGGTTGCTGCTTTTCTGATTACCATTCGTAGAGTAACCATTGCCTTTTGATCTAAAATTATTATTATTATGTGTGCTTTTCTCAACGTGATTGTGATTTCGCGTGTGACTATTAGCGGTGAACCTCAAACGATGTGCTTCCATGTATCCTTCAGAACAAGTTATTATCTCTTCTGGTGCTTTCTTCTTCGACTCCCTTAAATAGGTTGCGAGTTCTTTTGGAACCGTATTCAAATACTTATCCACCGAGAAAAATTCGATAATATCATCAGGTGTCAGTGTTACTATTCCCTGCTGTTAACACTTTTTAAGAGCTTCAACTAGTTTCTGTAAATAAACTCTATGGATTGATCATCTTCCAGTAGGAGTTATAGTTTTAATACTTTGTAACAGTACCCACTTTCCGTGAGCCCATATCTCTCCAATAAAGCACTTTTCAAACCATCGTAGCTCTTTAGTTCATCAACAGTCATCTTATTATATACACTGACAGCTTTTGCTTGTTAGGAAACCTCCTAAAATTGTCGCTCAGCTTTTCCAATAGGGATATCGTTTCGCTCTTCTGCTTCTTCTCAAAACATTAACAGATATTCTTCAATATCGGTTTTCTTCTCGTCGAAGAAAGGAAGCTTCAACTTCGGATACTTATTAGCATGGGAAGCATTATGGCTGCTCTGAGCATTCTGTGATGCTATCACTGCGTCATGTTGCCGCTGTTTTTCTTCAGCATCAAGCTTCATCTGAAGCATTCTTTCTTCCGCCTCTCTTGCATCTTTCTCTGCCTCTAATTTAGCCTTTTCTCTTCGCTCTTCTACCTCAGCAGCAAATTTCTTCTCCTCCAAAGCTGCGGCAACCTTCTTCTCCTCCAAAGCTGCGGCTAATCTCTGTTGTTCGACTTCCGCTTCCTTAGCTAACCTTTTTTCTTCTAAAGCTAACTTTTCTCTCTCCAAATCAGCAGCTGCTTTATCTTTCAGTGCGGCAGTGATTTCCTTACCCGAAAGACCAGCGGATTTGCACCACTCCATAAACTCAGCGTTAAATGTAGCCATAGTTATATTTGTTGTTCACAAAACAAATTACAAAATATATTGTTCACAAACAGAGTCACTTTCAACGCACGAATCACAATCCCGTTTTCTACCGAAATTTTCGAAATTTAGCTTTCACTGATAGCTCTATGAAAACAAATTTCTAACCGCAAAATTACTAATGTATATATATATATATATATATATTATATATATATATATATATATATATATATATATATATATATATATATATATACTATATATATACTAGTTTACAGAATCTGCAATAAAATTTGACAAAATCTTACGGGGAACTAGTGTTTTACCTATAGAACTCAAACAGAGGAGAATTGTGAATTCCGGGAAACCACTATTTCGCTCCGCTTAATTTTGCAAACTTTAACGCCTATCTAAACAATATTAATAAATATATATATATATATATTTTTATATATATATATTTATAAGAGCATAATATATAAATTACCAAAATTATTCCAGTGTTTCACTATTTCCAAACGATAAATATTGGTGCAATAACAGTTTGTTATCACCACCAATACGCACAGAAAGATTAAATACTTTAAACTTCAACAAAGCAAATAGTCCAAACATAGACTATATTGACAGTTAAAAAAAAAACGATACAATATCAACTTATATCATATATCAACAACTGAGATATAAGTTACGACACTTGAACATGAGTTCTGGCACAGGTTTTAACAAACGACTGTACTAACTTGAGCTTAAATATTCAATAAAATAGCTAAAACAACTTTACTACAAGCACTTCACTGATAAGAAGTAATGACTGAAAAGTTATAATATAAGATCCCAGACAGGTATACCCAAATTTATAATGTAGGGTGATTGGTTAAAAGATATTAAATAAGATTCCGGACAGGCATTCCCCAATTTATTAATGTAGGGTGATTGGTTAAAAAGATATTAAATAATCTGTCATAACTTACTCTTCGAACTGATTGAACAACTCCTTTGGCCAGGCCTCCCGTGACAAATCCAATCAACTAACACCCTTTAAGATTCTCAAACCTGTATTGTAACAGTATCCAGGCCTCCTGGTTAAGTGCGCTATCGGCCTGTGGCAATTTGCGCAGTGCAACTCATATCTTACAACTCACCAACTTAATCTTCCTTTTAGAGACCCTTCAAAGTGGAACAACGGTTTGAACGGAGTTCTTTATCTTATGTGAAACAGTTCAGTCAATAAATACTTTTCTTATCAGAGAATGAACCCTTTTGTGATCAATCTTTCAATCCACGAAAACCACGTCTTTAAGACTTAAAGCAATAGCTAATTAAATTATTGAATAAATGAAAAGTAAAACACGTTTGGAAATACTCAAGAAAACCACTGGGATAATTTTAGAAATATTTTTAATAAAAAAAAATAAATAAAGATGTACTGGTCTTACAAACTAGATTTTATAAGTCCATGAACATGTATCCGAATGTCTGAGGGTATTCGCATACATGCGCACTGCACATATAGAATCTTCAGTACTATATATCAGTTATATTTTATTATATATATATACTTCAAAAACTATCTACAGGTTTATAATTCCATGTACATGTATCCGGATGTCCGTAGGTATCCGCATACATGCGCACCGCAAATATAGAACCAAAATATTAACTACCAAGATTATATATATTATACTATATATATATAGTAATAATATTTATATATATATATATTATATATATAATATATATATATATATATATATATATATAATATAAGAATATATAAATATATGCTAAAAAAAAATTAATAACTCAAATATCAACACTAAAATGCTTTACCAATGTATTATATAAATCTTCGCACATTAAATAATATATATAATATATAATAATATATATATATATTGATGTTCAACGATAATATTAATTAGCAAAATAAATTAACAAAAATGTATAGACAGATTGACTTGACAAAAGATATAAAATATTTACTTGAAAATTAAATGTTTTTAGAAATTACTTAAAACATCGATTTGTCAGTGTGAACAAATGAATGCAAAACCAGCTGATCAAATAACAGCTGATGTCTTAAAGCAAAGAGTTGCCAATTAGTAATATAACAAATCTTAATTTCAAATAAACAAACTGTGACTTTGGCAATTTTACGTGTATAAAACAATAAAATTTTAATTGTTAAACACTTTATATTTGTTAACACAAAAGAATCTTTACCATATTAAAATAAATACACTTCAATGATAAATACCCTTACCTGCTAGTGATATATAGCAACACCGCAGACACAATGCATTTGCAATTCGCATTCACAGACGATGCTTTTAAAATAGCAATGCGAAATTACAATTTTTGTACT
Organism: Trachelipus rathkii; assembly: GCA_015478945.1. Taxonomy (NCBI): domain Eukaryota; kingdom Metazoa; phylum Arthropoda; class Malacostraca; order Isopoda; family Trachelipodidae; genus Trachelipus; species Trachelipus rathkii. Next base: position 17,603 of record JABUQX010015335.1, on the reverse strand, counting down.
CTGCATATATTTAAACACAGATTAAATACATGCATTTACCAATTTAAGCTTTACAAAAGAAAATATAAGCCAAAGATAATTTTCAATTGAAAATTGTGGAACATAGTCAAGCACGAATTACAAGGAGGAAAGTAGCGCTACAAATTCTTTACAAAACTATCAAAATAAATACACTCCACTATAACAAGAATATGCACATATCGTTTTTCTAAAAAATAATAAAAATTGATCAGACCAGGCGACAAGCGCAGCATACCAACTGTAAGCACTTTGAGTAACAACGAATGAAAGCAAAAAGATCTCAAATATTCATAATTTTTTACTATTTATAAAAATCTCCGTCAATCATGTTACGCTTAACCATCCAATCACAATTCCTAAAATAAATTAATACAAATGATGTATCTTCCTTATAGTTATTTTAGACAAAAAAAACAAATGTATATTAAACATTTAGCAAGACCGAAAATTGGTATTTCTGTACAACAATTGACTTCGGTCCACAAGAAATCACACCAATTTTTCTTCTAAAATCGAAACATAAAAGCCAAATGTGTTTATACAAGGTGAGCTTCAAGCTGGTGTAGAAAGACCAATCACAATTATCATAACTACATTTATAATATTTGATTCCTTTATGATTAAAATCGTAACCTGCTAAAGAATGCTTTAAAACTATAAATATATATAATATAATATAATAATAATAATAATAAATAATAAGTAATAATAAGTATTATTATTTTATCACAGTTTTGTGAATGACATCCAATCAGAACTCAGCTTTTTCAAAAGTAAGTCTTTGAGAAACAAGTTTCATTGGGCGTGTCATTTACTATGAATTACATCCCTATTTACACAAATTTTCGGACGGCGCTACAATCATGACACAACCGTAAAATATAGACAAATGAAAGAGATATTGCAATGGCAATGTTGGCCATTACTTTACAATACATAAATGAAGCAATGTTATATATTACGTGTATAATTGCATTACATCACCCAACACAATCAATCTGAAGTTCCTACTCCCCCCATCCAAAACATCATTCAGATTGTCCCAGAAAATCGTACTCTCCTCAACATCACCCTAAGATGGGCCATATGTCTCAATCACACATACCTTTGTAGTGGAGAGTGAAGTGACCGGTTAAGAAGTAACCACTGCTATAAACACTTCACCCTCCTTCAATTGCTAAGTTTTTATTAGAATAAAAATATTAGGAGAAAGAGGTAAATAAAATAAGGGAAAGTTACCTTCGTTGGTTATTTTGCTTAGAACTTCTCTAATACTGTTGTTGAGAAGATAGTAATAACCATGCAAGCATCAAGCGTTCTCCCAACTCCAAGGTAAAAGGCGGGACTTTGTGGTTGCTCACTGATTACGTGTATTTTGGGGTGTGAAGTCAAGCAAGAGTTTATTATATTGTTATATAGTAAATTAGAAGGTGAATAAAAAGGGAATAAGGGATAGCTTTATTAACAAAAGAGAAGTGATATATTTTCAGTATAGAACCTTTTTCACCATAATATAAGAAGGATTTTTTATACAAGAGTTTTGAGATTGTTCAAAAATCAAGAGAACAATCAAAACTCAACAAATACCATAAGAAATACTCACAGTTTATTTATACTTATAATTAAGATTATGATATGATTGTTCCTAAAGCAGGGGAACAATTTGGATTCGAATACATTAAGAAATACCTTAAGATTGAAACTGATATTTTATTGTTATTAGGATTTGATTTGATACTGCAAATCGTACACTTGGTAAAATTTATTTAAACTTAACTTAAATTAAGAGTATGGGTGCTCGTCCCATAAATTAGGAGTTAACTTTGTTGGTCTCAATACAGCTAGCGAGTATTGATTATCTTGATTCAAAAGCACAAAAACAAAGCAAAAGGCAAAAGCACATGACAAAAGCAAAAGCACATGACAAAAGCAAAAGCAAAATGTATGGTCTGAAGGTTTAAGCCAAGGGATTAAGGCGAAGGATTAAGCCGAAATGCAGTTAAAATTCGAAGATAAAAAAAAACCGGATATAAAAAAAAGCCCTATTAAAAATAATAGAGAATTAGCTTCATGATATTCATTAATTATAATAATTATTTATAACCTATTTATTGATTTATGATTACTTTCATATGGTTTTAAGAGAAGAGATTAAGTTTTCTTACCCTATCATTAATAATGTCGGGAAGAGGCTTTTCTTTTACTGAAAGAATGGGAACCTTTCACAAATTCACAAATAGACTGTAGTATGAGGAAATAACTGTAAATAATTTGGATTTATAAGCTAAGTTAATTTAAATGGCTATTTGTATATAATTAAAATTATTAAGCTTAAATTATATTTTATTAAATTTGTTTCTTTATAAACTTGTAGTACTGACCTGCATAAACTTCAGTTTCCGCATACAGGTCTTGGTACTTTTTGATAGTTGTTAGAGCCGTCTTTGTTTAGAATATTAATCGGCTTCACTTTAATTATTTATACAAAACTCTTGGTTTTGTTGGACTTTGATTTTTAATAATAACAATTAATACTTAAATATGTATATACTAAAAAGAGAAAGAATATATATTTATAGATATAAATTAATGGGCAACATTTGGAACAAAGTGAGCATAATAATAATTTAATAATAAACTCTCCTTATAATTAAACACAACTTTTTATGATTCCAATTTATGGAATAATATTTCTTTAATTAAAGAAAATCATCACTTGTCAAACTTAAATCTAGGTCACCTCTATACTCTCCCCCACTAAGCCTAAAACCCCCTCTTTAATTTCGACGTCATTTAGAATACGGAGCTTTAGGACAATGGAAGGTACAGAGTTGTGACAATAACTATGATAATAACAAATTCCATTTTGGATTATGTTTACATTATTAAATCTAAATCTAATCTGAATTATATAAATAAGTATTTTATATGCATTACGCATTGAAATTCCGCAACAAAGGAATTTATATATTACAAAATTACTTTACCATCAGTTTGGTTTGGGGAAAGATACTATATCGTTAAAAGTATTAAACTCTTCTTCAAGCATCTTTTCCCAATGTTGCTTTAGTGAGTTTTGTGTCTCCCCAGATATTCTCGTTGGAGGCATATTACCCAACGTCCACCGTATTATCGATCTTATCTTGCCAAGAAGGTTATTATTTATTACAGGTTCTACAAAAGAACTCTTAGATACATTAGACTGGGGAAATTGAGGAACTGAGGAAGAATTGGCATTAGAAGGATAAGTTGTGGGATACTGTGGACCTTGGTTTGGTGTATAGTTTTGGTTAGAACAGGAAGAAATTTGTGATTGGGCAACTGGAGCAAAAGGAGACTGTTGCTCTTGTCCAGGATATTGACATTGATCATACATATAATTTGAAGAATAATTATAAGATGGCAATTGATAAGCATGATACTCATTTGAATAGGCATACGATGTAGAGGATTGAACATATTCTTGTAGAATTTGATCTGTGGACGGCACTTGAGGCAAAGGCAACAAAGGTTGAGATCGGTTTGGTTCCGTATTTATTCTAGTGGGAATAGTCTTTTTGGGATAAGGACTTGGCCTTTCTTGGACCTTAGTTAATCCAAAGGTGCTTTTATATTTATTCAGTAGGGCAAATAAAAATTGCCGATTGGGATGGAGTCCATCACTTATCAATGGAGAATCCATGCTTAAAGTTTCTTTATTATAGTATTTACTATGGGGTGTGCTCTTATTATCATTATTAGTACCAAGACCCAGGTGAAAGTCTAGGATGGCATTTCCCATCAAAAGTTGTTTATTTGGCCAGCTATATACTGGACTCTTCAAAGTTCCAAATTTATTGAACATGTTTATGGCATGATCTCTCATTCTTTCGGGAGATATTGTAGGATCACTTTCACAATATTTTTCATAGTCAGCACCCCAGTCACGAAGAATTCTTTTCTTATTAAAGGTGTGCAGATCCTGCATTGGGGGAATTAATAAATATACACGGACCTTTGGGTTTTTACGCACAGCTTTTTCAGTTTTTTTCATAGTGTCGGCTATTTCCTCTAGATTGACATTTTCTTCAGATTCAGGCTCAAAGATGCTAGTCTTTATTGATTCCTTATTGGTGAGGATTCTTTTCTTGTAACCCATCGTAGTGAGTGCCCATATTATTACAATTTGAGTATCCAGAGTCATTAAGTCATCTACTCGGTTGGCACACGCAAAAATATGACGGCCCGAGTTGAAATCGGCTCGTACGTGTAATTTATAATTTTTCATTAAGTGCTGTTTTTCGTTACGAAAAATGGCAACTTCTGAAGACCCTATGGCCAGTAACAAAGGCATCCTGATAGTTTTAATATTTATGAAAAGAAAGAATAGTAAAGAGTGAGCAAACACAACCAACAAACACAACACAGCTGTGAAATATACAGAAATTACATTAATACATAGATGTGGTAAGATACCAAATTACTGCTTTCTCTCTATATATCCCAATTTGACTTAAATTTAAAAATTTAAATATTCTTTGAAAGAAAACAACAATTAGGTATTTTTAATTTACCGATACCGATACCATTCATTTCAATGATTTTGATGAAAGTTGGCATACAATATGTTTGAATTTTTTTCAAAGATTTTGATGAAAATTTGCATACCATATTTTTTTGAATTTTTCAAAGATTTTGATGAAACTTGGCATACTATATGTCTGAATCTCATTTGTAATACCAAATTTGACGAAATATTTAGTAAGTGTTAAGTAATAAGTGAATAGTTAAATTAGTACACCCTATCTCAAAATTTAGACACATAATAGAAATTTGGAATGTACCCAATTATAATATTAAATAGTTCAAGAAGGAACAAAAATTAGTAATAAATTACAATTTTTGAACCCATAAAGGTTAACGATACCAGACTTGTAGATTTTTGATGTTCCGATCCTTATGAGGAGTATTTCTGCATATTGTGAGTACCATCTGCGACTGCGTCTCCACACTTTGGATTTCGGGAAAATCTGAAATATGATACTCCTTGCTCCTCCTCCCCTTGCAACATCGTCATGACATGCATGACCAAGAGCCAAGGATCGGAGGCTCAATATGCATATACATGCATAGTACTAATAGTGCATGCATGTATATAACATATCAATATATAGATATATATATATACCATTTGGGTGAAAAAATATATATTATGTATTATCTAATTTTAGTTAAGAAAAGTTCAATTAATTCAATTAATTATAAAATAACAAAATAAGATATTTTATGTAATTAAGGGGTTTTAATTTTAACGATAATAGTTCATAGATAATAATGAATTTATGTGAAGGAATAACTAGGAGAGTGAGTAAAAAAGAAAATTTATGATGAACTTAAAGAGAACTTTAAGATTTATTTATTTTTATACTTCAATAGTGAGAAGTATTTCATTTTTATGGTACCCTGTATATGTTTCTATTCTATTGGAACTTGATTAATTTCAATTATTTTATGTTTAGATGAATAGTAAACATGATTTTATAAATAAATTAAGAATATCAAAAGAATTAGTTACAAGACCAGGTAAAGAAGGTATAAGAAAATTACCTGTGGTGTTTAGAGTATTCAATAGGAGTAGACATTACATTGGGCAAATTTCTAACCTGTCCTCGGCTTCGTGTAAAAGGTCGATTTAGGTATTCCTCTAAAAGTGGTTGTTCTGTGTCTTTGGTTATAGGTGAAGAATGTAATAAATGGTTATCCACTTGAGGAAGTTGATCTTGAATGTTTGTGGACGACAAACTACTAGAGGAGGAAAGAAGTGGTGGAATAACCTCGCTAGCAGGCGGAGAAAATCCATAGAATTCAGTGTTTCGAGAACTGGAAGAACTATCAAAATTCCAGGATAGTGAATCCGGCGGAGGGGTATCTCGGTCAATCCTTATCGATAATACACTCTCCTCTTCTGGTGGCGATAAATAAATCTGTTGAGGTCTATTCCTAAAGAATGAATAGTTTAACCTATTATTTTGTCTAACAACTGTATGTAAATTTACATGACCCGTACTATCTACGGTTATATGAGATACATCTAAGGAAGGATCATTTGTTGCTCCGGGTATAGTGTTAGTAGAAGGAAATGGAAAATGGGAAAAACATTTTTGATCATAAAAATCATAGTAATCAAAAGACGGGGTTTGAATTTCTCCCGATGGGGACTCTAAAGGAGTAGGTAGGATATCTTCTCGTGAATTCTCTGACGAATGTGAACTTTCTTGTGTGGATTCTAAGGAATTATTGAGGTCCACAGATGTAAAATCTCTTACGGGGGAATTGGAAATTACTAAGGGAGGTAATTTAAATTTAACTTTTGTGGACCTTGCGTTAAGAACAACAGGAGCCAGGCAAGGAGATACATCTGAAGATGGGCACAGTAAATCTATTTGTGCTATCTGTTTCTCTGTACAAGACATTTGTATAGGTATAATTTGTTCAGTAAGATCAGGCAAATGTAGATACTCATATACAGAAATACGATTGAAGTTTAAGAATCCCTCAAAATCGGCCTCATTTTCATCAATATGGTCTACATCATCCTCAAATAGATCATCACCAACCGAATTGTCCAATAATTCGTTCTCTTCAACACTATCATTTTCTGAAACGTCGTCAGAAATAGCAGCAACCGAGACTTCATCGAGTTCATCCTCTTCTGAAAAGAAAATCTCACTTATTTTTTTTATTTCGAGCGAGGTATTTTCGTAAGTACTTGGGGATTTCAATCCATCCCCTCAAATGAGAGAAATGGATTTTCTGCAAGCGACTGGAAGGATTATTTAACCGTTGTATAACGTATGTTACTAAATTAGGGTTTACCTCCGTAATAATGAAGGGACCTTCCCATTTACTTTTCAACTTCATGGCGGTACTAGGACCAGTTCTAATAACCTTCCTAGCTACCTTTTGTCCTTTTTTAAAAGGTTTAAAATTCACACTTCCCTCTTTCCAATATTGAGGAAAGGTATGAATTGGTGAGTGTGGTTTCTGTAATAAGAAATCAGAAGGAGACATGTTTATGGATCTGTGAACTGTGTTATTGTAAATTAGAATAGAAGAGGATAATTCCTCATCCCATGAAGCGGGTTGTTCAGAAACCAAACATTTCAGCATTTGTATGAGGCTGCGATTAAACCGTTCGCAAACCCCATTGCTAGCAGGATGTAGTGGGGATATTCTAATGTGTTTAATGTTGTGTTTTTGTAGAACTTCCTGAAAAACATGGGAAGTAAATTCTGTGCCATTATCGGTAAGAATCCGATTTGGAACTTTAGGTAGAAAGGGAAGAACTTCTGTTCTAACCTCTTTGATACTGTAGAACTGGACTTGTCTGCAATAGGCACGACGGCTACCCATTTAGAATAATGGTCAATGACAACCATACAATATTTGTTTCCTTTGAATGTCGTTGGAAATTGGAGCAAATCCATGGCGCAAAGATCAAAGGGATAGTTGGCCATGATTTTCAACATGGGAGGTGTTATGTTGGATGCAAACGTTTTTTGAGTCTGACAGACGGGGCAACATCGTACGATGTCTGAAATAACCTGATTTATTCGAGGGTGCCAAAACTGTTTGTAAATTAGATGAAGCATTTTGTTTCTCCCAATGTGAGCATAATTTACATGTAACCCAAGTGCAATGTGCATCAGCAAATCCAAGGAAGTTAAATACAGTAAGTTTCCAGATTTAGTTTGGTAGAATAACACATTCCTCTCACATTTAATTTGAGACCGATGCATTTTATATGAGTTGGGAATGCCTCTCCAGTTGAAGGCATTATGTTTCTTAAAACTGTTTAATAAGAGCCTAAGGGTACGATCGTTTCTTTGATCATCTAATATATCGAGATCATTTATGTTTGTGTCTGCAATTGAAATGTGATTTATGAAAATAGTGTGTGCATGTAATGAAGAATTTCTAGGAATATGAATGCCTTCGGCCACAACGAGAATTTCTTCACCATGTATGTAAATAAGCTGTTTTTGGCCCATATCTGGCAAAAGATGGTTCTCACGTAAAGCACAGGTGCCTAAAATCAATGGGTGATCTATCATATATTTGTGAGGGGTTATGAAGAAAGCTGAAGGCTGGGTAGTGAATCCCAAAGGGAATTTGAGTTTTACTTCTACATAGTGCGTGATAGGTATTCGCACTTTACTTCCAAATCCACTAATGGCTTTTACTCCTACTTCGGCCGAAGGAAATGTCTGTTGGTCAGTTACAATTGATGGTATTAGGTCAGAACTAATCAAGTTCACACCAGCTCCACTATCCACCAAACAATCATAGCTAAGAGCGTCCATATCATTTAAGGAAACCCGAATGACCAATGGGTCAATGTCGGCTTGACAAAGATTAATGGTAACAACCATATCTTCATCTTCAGGAATTAAGGATTCTGATGGTATCTGAATATTTTCTGTAATGACTTCTGAAATTTTATCTGGAATAACTCTTTTAGGTGAGTCATGATCTAAGTCCTTTTCCACAAGAGGACTCACTTCTGTGGGGACTGGAAGTTTACCGGCTCTTCTTGAGACTCCTCAACACCCCGGCATTGGCCTTCAAAATGAGACTTGTTACAGTAGTTACAAGGGTCGAGATAAGGACGCTCATCACGTAGACGGGAAGTCTGTTCATTGGTTGGAAGAGATTTCTTATAATAAATACTTTTGACAACTGCACCGGAAGGGTGTTCATTAGGTAACCTATGGGCATTTTGTGCTTGACGTGGTGGAGTTCGCTGAGGACAATTCATCCCCGGGTGAGGACCACTGCAAAAGGGACAAACAGCCCTGCGAATTTTCTGGGGAGAAGACGAAAGAGATCTGCGTGACCTGCAATCAGCCCTTAAATGGCCTTTCTTTTTGCAGTAGCCACAAATACCCAGATATTTGTAGCATTCACGCATTTCATGACCGACCTTTTCGCAAAAATCACAACATTTTTTTGCGATCCTCCTGATCGGTGTATGTCCTTCCGCGATTCGAGGTTCGGTTATTTTCAGGTGGAGAAGAATTTCGACGGCTGTCGCGATAGAAACGACTACTACTGTCTTTTTGAGGGGAATTACGAGTACCATTTTTGGAAGAACGGTAGGTTTTCTTATGATTTTGATGACGTTTTTCCTCTTCAATTTTGAGGTTTTCCGTTCAACTGGGTGTCAATCCGAATAACAGACTCGGTTGTTTCGTTTAGTTCATCTTTCTGTACGGTATCATTCTTTTTGTGATACACCGAAACAGACCTTTCAGGGTTGTTTTGATATGTGGCTGTAATGTCATGATATTTTCTGTCATTTGTGTCAAGGGAATCAGCAAACCCCACGATATCTTCCCAAGGGGTACGCCAATTTCGGTTATTTTCTTGTATATTTATGTACTGTCTAACTCCTTGTTCTATGTGTGGTGGAAGACTATATAAAAAGGCAGTACGGAGAGATTCGTGTTCTCGCATGTCTAGACCACGATAAGCGCGTCTAGCCAAGCGCTCTAACCTAAGAGCGAACATTCGAATGCTCTCATTTCTATTCCAACGGGCAGAATGATATGCCTGTAACTGACGTTCTTTCTTTTTCTTTTCCTCATCCTCATACCATTGGATGAGGGTTTCACGGACAGAAAAATAATCTCTATCGTCTTTAATGACTAGGCGATAGAGTTGAAGAAATTGACCTTCCAATTGTCTGCCAAGGAGTCGCAACCATTGATATGCATTCGGATAGTGAAGCCGGCAGTAAGCTTCAAAATCCTCTAAATATAATAAAAAGTTTTGATCAGTTTCAATTTTGTATTTACCCGGGTCCACTACCTTAAGTTTTTGTGAATTTTTTAGTAACTGGGATAAAAGCAAAATGGCTTCTTCCATCTTATCAATTTTTTGTTTGATGGCTGGACCAGAGTACATGTCACAAGATTCGGGTCTGTTGTATATAGTTGTTTGCGATTGTGGCTGTGATTGTGGACGATGTGTCAGATTACGATAAGGAATTTCTGTTGACCTAGGAGGTGGTGTTAAGTTATAGGTATTATTATGTGAATCAGGTCTTCCTCGATTTTGGAAATATGGGAAAGACAAATTATCCCGATATTCGGTATCACTGTCAATAATCCTAGGGGGTTGTGAGAAATTATCATTTCTGTGTCTTTGGGAGGACCATTCACGAGTATTGTGATGTACCAAATTAGGTCTTTCAAGTGGGTAGTCATCCCTACGTGTTCTAGAAATAGTGTGGTAATTAGTATTATAAGTATTATAAGGAAAAGATACAGGTTTACGAGATTGTAAAGAAGGGTTTATGTTAGGAGGCTCCTCTAAGTTGATGAGCGGTTTTTCCTGTGGCAACATTATATTTTCATTTTGAAAACTAGAGTGTTTATGACCTTGTAGTGAGACTTTATTTGTCCTTAAATTTCTAGGTCTATCAAATATATGTAATTCGCGTTGTTCAAGTCGTTTTTCTAATATTTGTTTTTCGGCATTAAATTTTTTTAACACCCGATCAAGTTCCATCATAGAAGTGACTCCATCTTCATCTTTAGAGTCAGGGTTTTCATGTGTACAACTATTCAAAGCTATAGCTTGGGCGTCTCCCTCACGTGATTCAGGGTTAACTGTGTCAGAACCACGTGGGTCGTGTAAAAATATGTCCCTAATTGAATCTAAAGCAGTGTTTTCCCCCTGTTGACCTAACAAATCAATTTCGGTTTTATCCCCTTCATCAATAGAGGATAAATTCAATTTATTTGTATTTTCGTCAACAATTCGGTGAGATTCAGACATTTTTATGATTATTTTTTACAAAAAAAATTTTTTTAGAACTATTTAGAAAAACCTATCCCTTTGCAATAAGGGATATTTTGGGATCAGTTCAATCTAGGATTTCAGTATTCGTTATTTCAAGAAAAACTACTAGGAAGTATTTACAAATTTGAGTATTTCAAGCAATAAAGTGACGGAGTGATCTGAATCACAACCCAGCGCAACCAAAGCAGGAACACAAAGTCCCTGTTCGGGCGCCACTTTTTTTTTTCTAGTATTTATGTAGTGGAGAGTGAAGTGACCGGTTAAGAAGTAACCACTGCTATAAACACTTCACCTTCCTTCAATTGCTAAGTTTTTATTAGAATAAAAATATTAGGAGAAAGAGGTAAATAAAATAAGGGAAAGTTACCTTCGTTGGTTATTTTGCTTAGAACTTCTCTAATACTGTTGTTGAGAAGATAGTAATAACCATGCAAGCATCAAGCGTTCTCCCAACTCCAAGGTAAAAGGCGGGACTTTGTGGTTGCTCACTGATTACGTGTATTTTGGGGTGTGAAGTCAAGCAAGAGTTTATTATATTGTTATATAGTAAATTAGAAGGTGAATAAAAAGGGAATAAGGGATAGCTTTATTAACAAAAGAGAAGTGATATATTTTCAGTATAGAACCTTTTTCACCATAATATAAGAAGGATTTTTTATACAAGAGTTTTGAGATTGTTCAAAAATCAAGAGAACAATCAAAACTCAACAAATACCATAAGAAATACTCACAGTTTATTTATACTTATAATTAAGATTATGATATGATTGTTCCTAAAGCAGGGGAACAATTTGGATTTGAATACATTAAGAAATACCTTAAGATTGAAACTGATATTTTATTGTTATTAGGATTTGATTTGATACTGCAAATCGTACACTTGGTAAAATTTATTTAAACTTAACTTAAATTAAGAGTATGGGTGCTCGTCCCATAAATTAGGAGTTAACTTTGTTGGTCTCAATACAGCTAGCGAGTATTGATTATCTTGATTCAAAAGCACAAAAACAAAGCAAAAGGCAAAAGCACATGACAAAAGCAAAAGCAAAATGTATGGTCTGAAGGTTTAAGCCAAGGGATTAAGGCGAAGGATTAAGCCGAAATGCAGTTAAAATTCGAAGATAAAAAAAAAACGGATATAAAAAAAAGCCCTATTAAAAATAATAGAGAATTAGCTTCATGATATTCATTAATTATAATAATTATTTATAACCTATTTATTGATTTATGATTACTTTCATATGGTTTTAAGAGAAGAGATTAAGTTTTCTTACCCTATCATTAATAATGTCGGGAAGAGGCTTTTCTTTTACTGAAAGAATGGGAACCTTTCACAAATTCACAAATAGACTGTAGTATGAGGAAATAACTGTAAATAATTTGGATTAATAAGCTAAGTTAATTTAAATGGCTATTTGTATATAATTAAAATTATTAAGCTTAAATTATATTTTATTAAATTTGTTTCTTTATAAACTTGTAGTACTGACCTGCATAAACTTCAGTTTCCGCATACAGGTCTTGGTACTTTTTGATAGTTGTTAGAGCCGTCTTTGTTTAGAATATTAATCGGCTTCACTTTAATTATTTATACAAAACTCTTGGTTTTGTTGGACTTTGATTTTTAATAATAACAATTAATACTTAAATATGTATATACTAAAAAGAGAAAGAATATATATTTATAGATATAAATTAATGGGCAACATTTGGAACAAAGTGAGCATAATAATAATTTAATAATAAACTCTCCTTATAATTAAACACAACTTTTTATGATTCCAATTTATGGAATAATATTTCTTTAATTAAAGAAAATCATCACTTGTCAAACTTAAATCTAGGTCACCTCTATACCTTGACCTTTTCAAACTTAAATTTAACCATTAGAATTCTAGTACTCTCACAAACAAAATCCACCATAGCTCTGTGCCACATGTTACTCATCAGAATCGCAACTCCTTCTCTCCCCCTTCCATTCCTCTCCACTCCAACACACACACATTTCAAACCACACCACTTATCTTCACTGTTTCCTTTCATCTTTGTTTCAGTCACAAGGAGCAAATAAATTTACCTGCATACTAAATACATCCATTACCTCCCTCCTCTTCTCCTCGACATTTATTCCTCTGACATTCCATGTATCCATACGGTTCATACAATATATATATATAATATATATATAATATATATATATATTATATATATATATATAATTATCTATTAGTATATATCTATAAATATATATATTAAAAAGGATGACTTCACACGGAATAAAGGTCATAGAACTTTATTAATTCAATATTTAATATTCAAATCATCGACGCGTTTCGAGCCGTCGTGGCCCATCATCAGGATACTGAAACATATAGTTATATAAATACAAATAGATAAACAGTCATATATAGGAATAAATTGAATGAATATTACGTGTGGGACGATTAATCGTCAGTCATCGTCAAAATCGCATATTTTTTTTCAATCGTCATCGTCATCGGCAAGATTTCCCCGATTATTTTGCCGATTAATTTAACAATATTAAGAATTTTGAATAATATTAAAACTCCAAGTAATAAAATAATAATAATAATAAATAATAATAATATAATATAATAATATAATAATAATAATTAATAATATAATAATAATAATATATAATAAAATAATAATCAATATATAATTAATAATTAATATAATGAATAATAATAATAATATATATATATATATTATATATATATTATAATATATATTTATATATATATATATATATACTATACTTATATATATATATATAATATTATATTATATATTTTATATATATAATATATATATATATATATAGGGTATATTATTGCATATATAGCCATTTTGCTTATGGTATGTATGACATTCAGTGCTAATGGTTTCGCCTTTCTCTTTTGCGTGCATATCCACACTCATCTCTAGACAACATATCATATACACATACTTATATCACACCCCCCTCTTCTTGACAACATCTTACAGACATCCCTATACCCTTATATCTATACGTGAAGGGATGTAAAAAATTGTCACATCGTATGTCCTGCTTGTCGTAGAAGGCTACTAAGGGACGGTGATAGTTAGGTTGGCTACCTACTACCACTTATCTTTTGCCTGGAATGCTAATGCATGCCTCGAGAAGGTCGTGATCACAGTAAGCGCCCTTCTATCCTTCGACGAAAATGTATGAATCTTATCTGTATATAAATTGTCTGAGGAATAAATGTGGGAGATGAGGAGAGGTGATGGATGTATTTTAGAAAGGGCAAAGTTTGCATTTTCTCGCTGTGACTTGAAACAAAGATGAAAGGAAAACGTTGAAAATGAGTGGTGTGGGTGGATGTGAAATGTGTTTGTATTGCTGTGGAAAGTAATGAGAGGGAGATAGAAGGATTTGCAATTCTGATGAGTGAATTGTGGTAGAGAGCTATGTTAGATTTTATGTGTGAGAGTACTAGAAGTCTAAAGGTTAAATTTTAAGTTTGACAAAGGTCAAAACTATTGTGGGTTGTGACTAGGGTTGGGAAAGGAAAAAAAACAAGCTCGTTTTTTTTCTGAAAAAAAACTTTTTTTTTCATGAAAAAAAAACAGCCTGAAAAACAGAGAAAAATAACGGGGTTTATTCGTTGTGGTTCAAGACGCAATGGTATTAATTTTACTTGTTTGCAGAATTACTTTGTCAATTTTGGAAAATATACTCTAATTTGGACATTTTTTGGTTCCAATTTCCTACAAGGTGGAAGGCCCCTGAGTTTGTGTTCAAAATTTTTATGGGTTTTCCATATTTTTATTTTATATTCTGAATTTTGATATTCATAATATTTTGTTTGTGGCTTCATTAATGTTTTCTTACTCTGTTTCAGCTTTCAGTAACATTTTTATCATAATTATTTAATCAGAATTTAGAAATGCCACGTGCAAAAGGTCGTGTGGCTGTCCTTTTTAAGGAAATAACAGGTTGCAAAGGCCCTCGCATGAATTATAACTTTTGTTGTGTAGACGTTGCAAAAACTAGTATTTATTGCTCATAATCTAGAACTAGGAAATTCTGAAAATTTGCAACTGCAGAGATGAGATTATGCTAAGGCAGCAAGCTTATCCTGTTAACCGCTCCCTGCTCGTTCACAGCTACTGTCATTCTCCCACGATACTTCATACGACTGAGGTATCAGATTTATTAGTTATATCAAAATTAAATTTGGCTGAACCACGCTGATGAGCCAGTGATAATGAGCTTGACAGTAGTCAGTACTCAGTAGTGACTGGAGTCTGGGGAGTGGGGACTAGTGATTAGTGAATCAAAAGTTGATATTCCAAAGCCAGATATTTAATTTAGTCATTCACTCATCCTCCTTCATTTACAATCCTATAATTATAATTTCAATATTTTTATTATTTCATTTGCATCCTTAAGTCACTTTTTGAGTTTTGTCATTCAGACTCATTTTATATAAAATTAATATACAATTAATATTTAAAAGTAAATTATAAATATGATTATAATGAAACAATTAAAAAAAAAAAGTTAAATTAGTAAGTAGAAAGGTCTACCAAACAGGCAGTCTGCAGGCCTACAACGCTACTGTAGATTGTTAACGAAAACATTGATCAAAGAGAAAGGTAGTTTTGTGCTATTTTAATAATCCATAATGGAATATTTGTTTAAATTCAAGTATCATTATATTTGAAAAATGAAATACTCAAGTGAAATATCATATTAGCCTCGTTATATTTTTTAAAATACATTAATGAAATAACGAAAAACTGAAAAAAACGAAAGAAAACATGAAAAAAAGCATTTTTTTTTCTCTGAAAAAAACACGATTTGAAAAACGGTTTTTTTCCCACGTGTGTGGTTGACATATGATCCATCTGAGGGTATGTTGAAGAGAGTGCGATTTTTCTGAGATATTCTGAGATGTTTTTGGATGGGGGTAATGGGAGATTCAGTTCCTTTGCCAACATATCTGCCCATTCAAGGATTTTTTTACCAGTTGTCACGCACTCACGGGCAGAGCCCAATTCAAGGAGTGGGTGTAGTAACTCTCAAAAGTTCACCCTCTAGCGCAAATTACGCATATGAGCACAGAAGCAAACCTTTAAAGTGAGGAGATTAATTCAGTAGGAAATACAGAAGATGGAAGAGAATTCCACAGAACGAGAGGTGGTTGGGAAAGAAGGAAGCACCATAGCAAACTAGCCTGGAGTTTACAATGTCAACAGCAATACTCGTGCGCAGATGCAGCCAGCCTTTTGTGCTCGAAGGCGTCGTAGAAGGTGGTGTAACGCCGTGATAAGTTTCCTCGAGCACTTGCCGTTGCTGTACTGCCTATAGGATAGAGATAAAGCACCAACACTGCGCCGAAAGATAGAGGGTCAAGTGAACTGGAAAGTACAGAACTAGTTTATAAGCCTTTTGCCGTTGACTCGACCCTGTGCCAAAGCCGGTGAAAACTAGAGCCCCCTCCCAGATATGAGAGCAGTAGCTCCATACATGGGCGGGATGAAGACCTCTTGCATAGGCTAGAGCACTGAAAAAGAGGAAGTGCTCACAGGTCTAAATCAGAACTTCCTAGTTCTTGAGGGCGCGGCTAGCTAACGCGGTTGTGATGTGAGGTTTCCAAGACATTTATTTTGTTCATGTTAAGGAGTCTAAGGATATTTATATTGTTCAACAGGTTGAACGAGAGAACCGTCGAAAAAGATATGAAAGTTAGAAGGTATTTTGGGAGAGGAGATTTTGTAGAAGTTGGGTTTTAAGAATTGAATTCCAAAGTTATTTCTATCCATCAGGCGAGAATAAATCGGAAAGATTAAGACGAAGGCAATAGAAGTAAAGAGGGGTAGAATTGATACGACGTTAGAGATGAAGGGTCGAATCGTCCCGAATACGAGTGGATTGAGTTAGAGGTGCAGGTGAGAAGATCATTAATGAAAGTAGGAATAAGTAGGAGATAAGACAGAACCGTGAGGAACAACGCACTATTTGACGAGAAGAAGAAGAAGAATCGCCCGCATCATACAACTGCCGAATATTGAGGCGATTTGAAAAAAAAGCTAGACAATAAGTAAGTCGAAGGAGAGGAGGGAAACCCCAAAGTAGGGGAAACTTGGAGAGCAGTGGGACAGCGTGCCATAATCTCGGTCAATGCTTTGGTAATGTCAGCGGGACAGCAAGTCTCCCGGTAGTTTTCTAAGAGGAAAAACATAAATCGGTTTAGATCGGAATGTATATCGCCAGTAGATTCGGGCAACGAAGAAGCGTACTGTCCGATGCGGAATGAGTTTCGCAGATGATTTAATAAGAGTGAGTTGAGAAGGGTTTCAAGATCTATAAATAGAAGGATAGCAAGTGAGAGCCTACAGGGCGATAGATAGCAGGATCAGAGCGGCTTCCTTTTTTCGAATAGGTTGGATGTGAGAGCTTCGAACACTGAGGGAAAGTGCTAGTATTCGGGCATAGAGGATATAGTTTGGAGCGAGGCCCGAAGAGATTAGCCTTTTTCAGTGGAGAATTAGCAACACAATGATCAGATCAAATAAGAGGAGGAGGCAGATTAGCAGAAGTTGCTAGAGATGAAGATTTGTCCAGTAGGAGCCAAGGAGGCTATGAATTTCCTTTGGATTGAAAAAGCCGTTTGGCTCGTCGAAGAGTATCCTTGCCACGATTCTAGTTAATGCAATTGCGGAGTGATAGGAAACGAGATTTG
>JABUQX010015334.1:17500-27143 GCA_015478945.1 Trachelipus rathkii | reverse complement strand
TACTGATGGAAATCGTATGCGTAAACAGCCCTTAAAGGTAATGAGATTCTTTCTTACAGCCATCAGTTCGAGAATTTGCTCAAACTCCGCCCACTTTTTTCGAACATTATGCAAACCTATGATTCGTTGTATAGTTCGTTTTCAAACATTCAACAATACATTGGATTCTTGTTTTTTACAAATTCCATACTAACAACAGTAAAATACCTAGCACAGCGTACAAAACGTAACCTATTCAGACTTTTTCAAGCATATTTCTAACATATCAACGTTAATTTTACATTAACACTACTGATTTCGAGTATCATTTCGGATAAACATAGCACAAAAATGAGTTCTTTATATACTAACCATCGAATATATGCTAACATAACAATGTTTTCACATTAATAAAGCTAACATAGCATCATATGAGCTAAGAAAAACATGTACAACGACAAACCTAACACAACTTACGTGCGAATAAACTGTTAACATTAACAAAGTTCCACACTCAACACCAGTAAAGTAACTAACATTGTATACAAAACGTAACATAGTCATACTTTTCCCAAGCATATCTCTAACATATTAACGTTAATTTTACATTAACACAGTAATATTTAACAAAAATTTATCATAACCTTGTCTAATTATCACACAGACCAACGAATAACTGTAAACATAATAAAGCTTTATCCTAGCATAACATAAAAATAAGTTCTTTGAATAAAATATCATAGTAAAATGTATTAGTTTACCGAATTTAAAGCAATAAAATCGGTAATTCAGTAAATCAAACCACCCATACCCTCCCCGCCCCTCCCTCCACGACCTTTTTGATCTATTGATCTATTGTTTCAGGTCACATCTCGAGTATCATTTCGGATAAACATAACACAAAAATAAGTTCTTTATATGCTAACCAGCGAATATATGCTAACGTAACAACGTTTTTTCATTAATAAAGCTAACATAACATAATCTGAACTAAGAATATAATGTACAACGACAAACCTAGCACACCATACGTATGAATAAACTACTAACATTAACAAACTTCCACACTTAACAACAGTAAAGTACCTAACACTTCGTACAAAAACGTAATCTATTCACACTTTTTCAAGCATATCTCCAACAAATCAATGTTAATTTTACATTAACATCGTAATAATTAACAAAAATTTAGCATAACCCTGTCTAATCATCATACTGACAACGAATATAATGCTAACGTAACAAATTTTTTAAATCAACTTTGTAATATTTAACAAAAATTCATCATAACCTCGTCTAAATATCATAAACCCCAACGAATAATTGCAAACATAACAATGTTTTAACCAAACATTACATAAAAATAACAAAATTTTTATCCTGACATAACATAAAAATAAGTTCTATGAATAAAATATCATAGTAAAGCGCAATAGTTTACTGATTTTAAAGCACTTAATCAATAAATCAGTAAATCAAACCACCCATCCCTACAGTCACCTACCCGCCCACCCACCGATGATCTATAGAACTATTGTTTCAAGGCATATTTCGAGTGACATATCTCTAACATATTATTATTTTCGCATTAACACAGTAATATAAAGCAACACATCACTTCCCGAGAGAAAACCCAAAGGGTTGCACCCCTTGAAAGGGTATGAATCCTGAGAGGGGGATTACCCCGAAGGGGGGGGGTGGGGGTGGGGGGGGGGGGGGAGGGAGGGGGGGAGGGACAGGGGTAGGGGGGGGGGGGGGGGGGGGGGGGGGGGGAGGGGGGGGGGGGGGGGTGGGGATCACCCGAAAGGGTGTAAGCGGGTTTTAGGCCTCAGCCCGAAGGGCTGAGGCCTTACCCCTCCTTCGGAGGGGTAATGCCCGCTTACACCCCTTCGGGGTGATCCCCCTCTCAAGATTCATACCCTTTCAAGGGGTGCAACCCTTTGGGTTTTCTCTCGGGAAGTGATGTGTTGCTTTATATTACTGTGTTAATGCGAAAATAATAATATGTTAGAGATATGTCACTCGAAATATGCCTTGAAACAATAGTTCTATAGATCATCGGTGGGTGGGCGGATAGGTGACTGTAGGCATGGGTGGTTTGATTTACTGATTTATTGATTTAGTGCTTTAAAATCAGTAAACTATTGCGCTTTACTATATATTTTATTCATAGAACTTATTTTTATGTTATGTCAGGATAAAAATTTTGTTATTTTTATGTAATGTTTGGTTAAAACATTGTTATGTTTGCAATTATTCGTTGGGGTTTATGATATTTAGACGAGGTTATGATGAATTTTTGTTAAAATATTACGAAGTTGATGTAAAAAAAATTGTTAGTACGTTTAGCATTATATTCGTTGGTCAGATATTGATGATTAGACAGGTTATGCTAAATTTTGTAATTATTACGATGTTAAAATGTAAAATTAAGCATTGATTTTGTTGGAAGAATGGGCTTGAAGAAGTGTGAATAGATTACGTTTTGTACAAGTGTTAGGTACTTTACTGTTGTTAAGTGTGGAAGTTTGTTAATGTAGTAGTTATTCATACGGTATGGTTGCTAGTTTGTGTTGTACATTATTAATTCTTAGTTCAGATTATGTTATTTTAGCTTTATTAATGGAAAAAAAAACGTGTTGTTGTTACATTAGCATATATTCGCTGGTTAGCATATAAAGAACTTATTTTTGTGTTATGTTATCCAAATGTGATACTCGAGATTGGTGACTTTGAAACAAAGATCAATGGATAAAAAAGTCGTGCGTAGGGAGGGGCGGGGAGGGTATGGTGGTTTGATTTACGAATTACCGATTTTATCTGCTTTAAATTTCGGTAAAAACTAATACATTTGACTATGATATTTTATTCAAAGAACTTATTTTTTACGTTATGTCTAGGATAAAGCTTTATTATGTTTCAGTATATCGTTTGCGTCTGTGTGAAATACCGTTAAAGTTGGTAACTAAAATTTTTGGTTAATATTACTGTTGTTAATGTAAAATTAACGTTAATATGTAGAGATATGCTTGGAAAATATGACCATGTTACTTTTTGTTTACAATGTAGTACTTTACTGTGTGAGTTGGAACTTTGATTAAGTTAACCAGTTATTCGCACTTAAGTTGGCTTAGGTTTGTCGTTATGTACATGTTTTTCTTAGCTCATATATGGCATGTTAGCTTTATTAATGTGGGAAAAACATTGTTATGTTAGCATATAGTTCGATGGTTAGTATATATAAAGAACTCATTTAGTGCTATGTTTATCGATATGAATACTCGAAATCAGTATGTGTTAATGTAAAAATTATTAACGTTGATATTGTTAGAGATATTGCTGGAAAAAGTCTGAAAGTTTAGGTTTGTACCGGTGCTAGGTATTTAACTGTTGTTAAGTATGGAAACTTTGTTAACAAAACAAGAATCAATGGATTGTGGTAATGTTTCGAAAACGACCATACAAAGGGAATCATAGTATTGCAAAATTTCGAAAAAAAAACGTGGCGGAGTTGAGCAATTCTCGAAACTGAATTGGCTGAAAAGAACAGGAATCTCATTACCTTTAAGGGCTGTTTACGCATACGATTTCCATCAGTAAGACATTTTTCGCTGTGCTGGTATACGATGACATCTCCTCGCATCTTACACTCTGTTGTTGATCATGGTTTAGTAGGATGGGGCCTGGATGTTTGATTTACTGATTTACAGCTTTAAAAACGTGTGACTATTTACACTTTACTATGGACATTTTATTCGAAAAAAACGTGTATTTTTATGTTATGTTGGGGTAAAACTTGTTTATTTTTATGTTTTTATGTTGAATAAAACTTTGTTATGTTACAATTATTTGTTGGGGATTATGATTGATTTAGGTAAGTTTATGATAAATTTTTGTTAAATATTACTATGTCTATGTAAAAAACTTTGTTACGTTAGCATATATTCGTTGGTCTGTATGATAATTAGACAGGGTTGTGATAAATTTAGTTAAATATTACTGTATCAATGTAAAATTAACGTTAATATGCTAGAGATATGCTTGAAAAAGTATGAGTAGGTTACGTTTTGCATGCAATGTTAGTTACTTTACTGTTGTTAAATGTGGAACTTTGTTAATGTTAACAGTTTATCATGTTTAAGGTGTGTTAGGTTTGTTGTCGTGGAATATATTCTTATAGTTCAGATTATGCTATGTAAGCTTTATTATGTGAAAACTTTTGTTACGTAGTCTTATATTCGGTTGATCAGTATGATAATTATACAAGGTTATGATGTATTTTTGTTAAATATT
The DNA here is from genome assembly GCA_015478945.1 of Trachelipus rathkii. NCBI lineage: Eukaryota > Metazoa > Arthropoda > Malacostraca > Isopoda > Trachelipodidae > Trachelipus > Trachelipus rathkii. The sequence goes on along the minus strand of JABUQX010015334.1, from coordinate 22,871 downwards.
ATCATGTTAATCTGAAATTAACATTACTATGTTAGAGATATGCTTGACAAAGTATGCATAGGTTACGTTTTTGTATGCCATGTTAGTTACTTTGCTGTTGTTAAGCATGGAACTTTGTTGATGTTAACAGTTTATTCATGTTTAAGGTATGTTAGGTTTATTGTTGTACAATTAGTATTCTTTAGACCACATGATTTCTGTTTAGTTTTTCATTTTATGGGAAACTTTGTTATGGTATCATATATTCGTGATCAGTGTATAAAGAACTTGTTTTTATGTTATCGTGTTTATCCGAAAAGATTAAACCAAATGTGACTTGAATAATAGATCGATAGATCGATAGATCATGGGATGGTAGGAGACGATGAGGAGAGTAGGGTGGATGGGTTGATTTACTGATTTACTGCTTTTGGGTATGTAAAAACACAAATTTTTTTACGTTATAAAAATAAAAAGAATAAAATTTTTAGTAAAAACAAAAAGTTTTAACGAAATAAAATTAAAAATTAAAAGTTTTTAGTAAAAAAAAAGTTTTAACGAAATAAAATTAAAAATTAAAAGTATTTAAAAAAAACAAAAAAACAAAAACAAAAGGTTTTAAAGAAATAAAATTAAAAATAAAAGTTTTTAGAGTTGTTATAAAACATAAAGACATTAGCAAAAACAAAAAATGTTTTTAATAAATTTGTCTGTCGACCCTGTGACAAACAAGAATCAATTGTATAGCTTAATGCTTGAAACAAACCCAACAAGAATCATAGGTATTGCATAATGTTTCGAAAGTGGGAGGAGTTTGAAACCAATTTCTTCGACATGTATCTGATAACTTAGTTGAACAGAATCACAATCAGCTTCGCTACACGTTCTTCTGCATGCCTTGTTAGTTATTTAGTGTTGTTAGTATGAACTTTGTATTGGTAGCCATTCATTCGATCATTAAGGTAGTTACGGTTTTGTCTTTGAGCGTTATAGTCCTAGTTCAGGATAGACTATTGTTAGCTTTATTGATGTGAAAAACTTGTTACGTCAGCGATATATTTGGTGGCGAGTATGTTATGATAAATTTTTTTAAATGTTACTATGTTAATGAAAATACCAGTTGAATATGTTAGAGATATGTTTTGAAAAAAGTGTGAATAGGATTACATTCTGTATGCAATGTTAGGTACTTTACTTTGTTAAGTATGAAAACTTTGTAAATGTTAGCTTGTTTATAATGTGTTTAAGATTGAGTTAGTTTGACAGGTGTACATTAGTATTTCTTAGTTCAGTTATTGTTAGCTTTATTGATATTGAAACTTTATTACGTTAGCATTCGTTGGTCAGTATGATTATTAGGTTAGGTTATGATAAATTTTTTTAAATGTTACTATGTTAATGTAAAAATAACAGTGATATGTTAGAGATATGTTTGAAAAATAAGGGTGAATAGGGGTACGGTATGTAAGCTGCCGTAGTTACTTCTAGTTAAGTATGGTATTTTGTTAATGGTTGACTGTTTATTCGTGTTTAAGGTAATGTTAGGTTTATGTTACTACCATTAGATTCCTTACATCAGGTGTATGTTATGTTAGGCTTTATGATGTGAAAAATTTTTATGTCAGCATATATCGAGGGTTAGTATAAAAGAACATATTTTTATGCTATGTTTTTTATCCAAAATGATTACTCTAAAATATGACTTGAGTCAATAGTCAATAGCTTAATAGATCAATAGATATCAATACCTCAATAGATCAGGGTTGGGGCGGGGAGGAGTTGGTTGATTTACTGATTCACTGATTAAAGCTTTTGTGTATGTAAAAATGTGAATTTTTTACGTATAAACATAAAAAAAGAATCAAAATACTTGAAAAAAACTTAATTTCTTCCAAATGAAGACAAATAAACTAAGTTTTTTAAACATTATACAGTGTGAAAGACCTTTTAAAAATCAATAAAAATTACCAGCTTTTTTAAAGCAAACAGTTTTAAAGAAATGAAATTGAAAAAAAATAAATTTTTTTTTCAAAAACAAAAAGTTTTTAAAGAAATGAAATTGAAAAATAAATAAAAGTTTTTTAAAAACGAAAAGTTTTAAAGAAATGAAATTAAAAATAAATAAAATAAATAAAAAATAAACAAACAATCGCTATACTATTGTTAATTAAAGGAAATTTACCTCATCAGCTTCGTACCTATTCGTTCTGTATGCGTGTTAGTTACTTTACCGCTGTTAAGTATGCGATCTTTGTATTGCTAACAGTTTATATTGAACGTAAGGTATGGTCAGGGTTTTGTCATTGTACATTATATTCAAAGTTCAGTAATGCTATGTTTGCTTTATTGTTGTGAAAACCTTTGTTACGTTAGCATACATTATTTGGTCAGTGTATGACAATTAGACAACGTCAGGATAAATATTTCTTAAATCTACTTTGTTAATGTAAAAATATCCATATGTTAGAAAAAGTGTGAGTAGGTTTACGTTCTGTGCATGCAATGTTAGTTACTTTTACTGGTGTTAAGTGTGGGCGGTGCTTGATGTTTACTGATTCACTGATTTGCCTTTTTAGGGTATGTAAAAACACAATTTTTACGTTATAAACATGAGAGTGTAAAAATTTTTAGTAAAACAAAAAAAAGTTTAAAGAAATAAAATAAAATATACAAAAAGTTTTTAAAAACAAAAATTTTTTAAAAAATGAAATTAAAAATAAACAAAAGTTTTTAAAACAAAAAGTTTTAAAGAAAAAATTAAAAAATAAATAAAAAGTTTTTTAAACAAAAAGTTTTAAAGAAAAAAATTAAAAAATAAATTAAAAGTTTTTTAAAAAAACAAAAAGTTTTAAAAGGAAATAAAAATTTAAAAATAAATAAACAAACACATCGCTTATATAATTTGTTAATAGAATCAATTGAAGGAAGCTTCGTACTTGGTCGTTCTGTATGCGTTGTTAGTTACTTTTACTGCTGTTAAGTATTGAAAACTTTGTTATGTTAGCAGTTTATTCTTGCTTAAGCTGTGTTACGTTTTTCGTTGTATGTTATATTCTTGGTTCAGACTATGATATGTTAGCTTTGTTAAGCCAAAAACTTTGTTACGTTGGCATATATTCGTTAATCAGATGATATTAGGTACGGTGATTGATAAAATATTTACATGTTATAAGGCGGAAAATAGTAATGATATGTTAAAGATATTGTTTGAAAACGTGTGAATAGGTTAACGTTCTTGTTTGTATACATCGGTAGTTACTTTACTGTTGTTAAGTATGAACTTTGTAATGTTAGCTATTTATTCATGCATAAGGTATGTTAATTTGATGTTATACATTATATTGTTACATCTGGTTGTTATGTTATGTTAGCTTATTGATGTGAAAACTTTGTTACGTTAGCATTATATTCATTGGATCAGTATTATAATTACACAAGATTGTGATAAATTTTTGTTAATGTTACTATGTTATGTAAAAATATCGGTGATATGTTAGAAAAAGTGTAAGATAGATTACGTTACTGCGCTCAGTGTTAGTTTACTTTACGTATGTTAATATGGAACTTTGTTAATGTTTAACTGTTTATTCGTGTGTAAGTTGTTAGGTCAGTCGTTGTACATTAGATTCGTAGTTCAGTTGATGCTATGTTAGCTTTATTGATTTGAAAACTTTGTTACGTTAGCATATATTCATGAACATGTTAAGACGAGCTTTTTACTGTAAATTACATAAAATTGTGATAAATATTTGTTAAATGTTACTATGTTCGTGCCAGAATAATAATGATATGTTAGAAAAAAGTGTAAGTAGGTTACGTTCTGCGTTCAATGTTGTTACTTTATACTGTGGCGGTAGCGTAGTGGGAGACTTGTTATGGTTGAACGTGTGTTATTCGTGTTTAAGATGTGTTAGGTTGGTGAGTGTGCGTTATATTCGTAGTTCAGATGATGCTGTGTTTCTTTTATTGATGTGAAAACTGTGATTTGGTATAGCAGGATATTCTATCGATTTAGTATTGATAGTTTGACAAGTTATGATAAAATTTTGTAAATATTACTATAGGTAATGCTAAAAATAAATCCAGGATTGGCGTAGGAGGGATGGTTTGATTTACTGATTTACAGGTTTAGGGTATGTAAAAGCACAAATTTCTTAAGTTATATATATATGAAAAGCGTAAATTTTAGTAAAAACAAACTGTTTAAAGCATAAAAAACTATAATACTAATAAGTTTTGTGTTATTTTATACAAAATATTGAAATATAACTACTATTGTAGATTGGGAAGGGGCCTAGGGTGGGGGAGGCTGAGGAGGCTGGGGTGGTTAAGAGGCTCAAGAGCTCCAGAGCTCTGAGCTCTAGAGCTGTTGATTTATATAAAAACGTAAATTTTAAGTTATAAACTTAAAAGATTAAATATGTTTATTTTTTTTTTAGTTTTTTTTTTAAAAAAATTTTCAAAATTTTTAAAAAAATTTTAAAAATTTTTTTATTTTTTTATTTTTTTAATTTTTTTATTTTTTTTTATTTTTTTATAAAATTTTTTTTTAAATTTTTTTTAATTTTTTTTTTAATTTTATTTTTTAATTTTTTTTCTTTTTCTGTATTAGATGATACATCATAAGAAAGATGTATACCAATTTCGTTCGTTCGTATGCCAATATTTCAAGGTTTTGGTGTCCCGGAGGACCCCCCTTTGGGTGTGTCTGCTATTAACCGCCATGTTATGATGTGATACCTTATAGGATGGGTAGTATACGAGTTCATTGTTCTATTGTAAATATTTCAGGTTTTGGGTCCCGGTGCGACCCCCACTTTAGGTCGGGTACGGCGATTTAACCCAATATATGAGTGAAGTACCTTATATGATAGGATACCGAGTTTCATCGCCTCTATGTCAAATTCAAGTTTTTAAGGCTTAGATCCCCCCTGATGTCCTCACCTTAATTAACACTGGCAACAGTAATATACCTTATATAAGGTTGTATACCGAGTTTCGTCACTCTTACGTCAATATTTAATGTTTGGGTCGAAATCCCCCTCTGTGGGATCTAGCTCAGACTGTCAGAGTACTTATAACACCTCATATTCGAGCTCTACGACCTCAGATAACCATATTAAACACACAATATTGTTTGTTATTGGCCGGAGCCAAACTCCCTCAGAATCCAATTACTAACTCTTATCTAGAAATTCAACTGCTAAATCCTCTCACCAAATTCCAGCCAATTACGAACACTTCGATTTTAATGGGGGTGGGTTTCCCCCTTCGGGGGACCCCCGGGGACGTAATCACGCCTACGACGAGGTATACCTCCACCATCTAATCCCCCGTCAAATTTTAAACCAATAGATAACTCTAACCGTGTAAATTATATATCGGAGCAAAG
>JABUQX010015334.1:0-12500 GCA_015478945.1 Trachelipus rathkii | reverse complement strand
TTATACGATATATTCTACTATACTATTATATATATAGTATATAGTTTAGATAATATTTATATATATAAGTATTATATATATATATATATATATATATATATATTATATACGGTATATTTATATATATAATATAATAATGTAACCCAGTGGAAGGACCAAATACTTAAATTTACTAAAGATAAAAATAGTGGAACTGAATTAAATAAATTAATGAAAACTGCATTCTTACCTTAAATTGTTAATATTAATCGCTGTGCATGAGAGTGAGCAAAAACACGAGATAACATTCTTCGAGTCTTATTGTCAATATTTCGATGATGTAGAGTGAGGGGCATGTTTCCCGAGTAAGTCTTTTCACTCCAATATGATATTTCTCAAATAAGCTTTTCAGAAGTTATTAATGTTGAAAAGCCTTCTTTCTACTGAAGCAGTAGACACGGGTAAAATTGCCGGTATTTGCAACAAGATGTAAATATTTGGAATTTGTGACTGCGAACAAGAAACTAGTCCGTCTATTGCTGTTTTTGAACGATCTGTGCTCTGTGATGCCCTTTCAACTTCCATAAATCCCATTCTGCTTTTACTAAATCTTCTATTAGGCTTTCGAGATTTTCCTTGTAAAATGTTACACAATCTTTTATCTTCTCATATGGCTCATTACACCTGTTCGGTATGACAAATTGGAATGAAGAAATAATTTCTTTATGATTTAAAAGCCTTTTTCTCCATCAGGAATGTTGAGTATAAATGCATTAAAAAATGGATATAAAAATAGGAGTTGTATACAATAGAAAAAGAGTTGTGAGTCGGAAGTGGAATGTTGTCATTATTTTGAACTGTAATTCTTTGGGTATATACCAGCAATTTTAATACCCCAGTTCGAGGTATGCTTCACTATTCTTCAAAAATTCTGCTGTTAGAATTCTATGTTGCATTTTCTCTGATGGCTTCAAGTTGAGGAGTTTAACTAAAGAAGCTTAACTGATGATTTATTCCTGGACAAGCGACGAATCATATATTAAATTATTAACCTCTTGCACTTTATATATTAGACAGATATGATACTTAAAATTTCTTTAAGTGTCTAGAAAATTCGGGGGGGGGGGGCATTGGCCCCCCTGGCCCCCTCGGCCTCCCCTGGAGGTATACGCCACTTTGTACCTCACACTATATTCGAATATATATATATATATCTATATCAATATATATAATAATATATATATTATTAATATAGTATATATAATAGTGATAATATATATACGTGATACTATATATATATATAATTTATATACTATAGTGTGTTAATATATATATATATATATATTATATATATATATATAATATTATATAATATATATATATAGTATTAATATTATATATATTATATTATATATATTAATATATAAAATACTACATAATAAATACAAATATATATATATTTATAATATATATAATATATATATATATATATATATTATATATATATATATAATATATATTATACAGATAAAAACTCTATTCTATTCTAATTATATTTAATATAAATATTATATATAATATATATACTGAGATATATATATATTAATAAACAGTTCACAACTAGACTTTCATCATTAATTATTAAAATCATAGTATACTAGTATAGTCATGATATATAGAGACTGTCCCAGAAATACTCACACAAGCAAAAATTACTCCACACACTTATGTCTGGAAATGCACGGGCAAAGAGTTGTATGCGAACTATGACAAGATTGAACAATCAAATAGATAATGCAATACTTTACATCAACAACATACATTCCTTATGTCAATAATAAATGCATCAGTAAGAGCTACACAACCGCGTATTATGGCTAATGCATGATATGTTTTTCACCAGCGTCAATGCACTCGCGTACACCTTGGATTATGGACTGTCACAGACGATCAAAATACCCGGAATTTTTGAGATTGGTTGTGCAGGCGTCGACGATGCATTGGAGAGTTTCTCCACATTTGAAATGTCAGTAGCATACACGAGAATTGAATATTAAGGATTGAAGTCAGGCTATCATGCAGACCATGACACAGGTCCACCCTTAAATATCCACTTGCCGGAATACATAACCTTGAAGACTACACGCACTATGTTGCTGAAATATACTGGAGCACCATCATACATAATCACATAGATGCCTTTTGCCAGGGCACATCTTCAAATAGATGAATGAGTCACAGAAGATTTTACTCTTCATCAGCGGGATTCGAACACTGGAACTCCGCGTTGCTGAGTTAACAGTAACCGGGCGCTCTATCCACTAGGCCATCCACGTCCCCAAAAAAGAACGCTTCAAGCGTAGTTTTTAAAGCTCCCGGTTTTCTCATCCCATAATTACTGAGTACTCAAAGGTCTGGCCCCCTGACAATTAGCTACTCGTAGACATAGCCTTTGAGATGTTGTGGCAAAATACAAAATCCTATCAGACAGTGGTTAACGATATCAGCCCACGCATTTATTCTGAACTAATGTTGATGTTCGGGCTCTATCGTACTTTGTGTACTTTCCTCAACCCACGATGCTGTTGTAGGAAATTAGTAATACCATTGCGACCAAACGTTGCATCACGTGTAAAGAGTACGTGGAGGAGACAAATAATGAAGTGGCTGCCGGTTGAAGGAACTAACGGTAACTGTGGTTCTTGGTGGATAATTATCATCAGCTGACAGATTCTACACACGTTGAAGATGATAAGGATACAGGATGCAGGATTTACTCATTAGGTATGCTCCATATGGTGCTTCAACTTACAGGAAATGCTGTAACCAATTGAAAGTGTTCTGGTACAACAGCCGTCGCCAAAGTGTTATAGTATGTTCTACCAGGTCGGCCGTGCTAGATAAAAGCTTTAGGTCTACCACTCATTCTGTCCCCGCGACTTGTCGGGATACTGAAATAAATGTTTGATTGTTCGGTTACTGTCTATCAGGAAACATTTTCAAATTCAACTTCGCAGCCATGCGTCCACTACCATTAGCGTGCCCGTACAAGTAGATCACGTCTGCTGCTCACGATACGAGCATTCCACCATGGATGGAAACCATGGTGAACCGAATTGTTGTACAAGGCTCTAGAAACATCAAAGGAACACACGTAGCACGCTCTGTAAAGAAATGGCCATCTTGGGATACGTTGTTCGTCGAATGTTGACTTGACTTAAAGAAGACGATGGACACTGTGTCCAACAGAGACTTAAGAAACTTGGAGTTCTACTTAGACTGCGAGACTTTTTTTCCTCTTCTCAGTTACTCAAGCTATACAAGGGTCTCATACGCCCTTGTATTGAGTACTGTTCTCATATCTGGGGGGGCTCTGGTTTCACCCTCAACCGGCTTTTGGACAGGGTGATCAAAAGCCAAAAGGCTTATAAACTGTCCTGTACTTTCCAGTTCACTTGACCCTTTCTCTTTGCGGCGCGATGTTGGTGCTTTTTCTCTTTTCTATAAGTACCACAGCGGCAGGTATTCGAGGTAACTTACCACTCGCGTATCACCACCTTTACGACGCCTTCGTAGACAAGGGGTGCTGTGTCTCGATGATTTGTTGTGGGTCTTGATAACTCCAGGCTAGTTCGCTGCGGTGCTTCCTTCTTTCATGCCACCTCTGTTTTGTGGAATTCTCTTCCATCTTCTGTGTTCCCTGCTGAATTTAATCTCCCTCACTTTAAAGCCTGCGTCTGTGCTCATCTGCGTAATTTGCGCTAGCGGATGAAACTTTGGTGTGCAACACCCCCTCCCTGAATAGGGCTCTGCCCGTGAGTGGCGGTGACAACTGTAAAAAAAAAAAAAAAAAAAAAAACATAAAATTCGTAAATACAGTACCTAGGAGTAATTACGCACAAAAACATTACCGTAATATCAATAAAGATACTAGTTCGTCTAAACATAATACCCAAGGACATGATAATTGCGTGAATCAACATAAGAAGTGACAAAACTTCACCTACGTTAATTAACCAGCAACAATAAGCATTTCATTGACACACAATTCACCGATAAATTAACATATGCATATATAGTCTAAGTTAGGCGAGTTGTGTTTTGCTATTTTATGTTATAAATGAAAACATATTGCAAATACATCCTAATTACATATTTACACAGTAAATAAATTGGATGAAAACTTTTAGTAACTCAATTTTAAAAAAATTAATAACATCGAAATACGAAAACAATAATAAAAAATTAATAACTTTTAATCATATTTTCTTTGAGTTAGAAAATTACTTTTAAATTGTGAAAGTAAAAAAACAATTCTTTCCAAAGTCATATTTGAAAGGGAGAAATACTCTCTCTCTCTCTCTCTCTCTCTCTTCTCTCTCTCTCTCTCCTCTCTCTCGTCGTCTCGTCTCTCTTCTCTCGTCTCTCTCTCTCTCTCTTCTCTCTCTCTCTCTCTCTCTCTCTCTCTCAGTTTATCTTTCCCTAGTTCAACCTTTCTTTCTTTCTTAGAATTAAAAACTTTTAAATATATAACAAATTATTAAACACATATTATATCATTCCTCAGCATGTTTTTACTGAATTTGATTATTATCATAATGTGTGAAAATTATGTGAATTGATGATGTTACAAGAATTGGCGTTAATAGTACGGTTTAAAAAATTTGTTGGCCCCCACACAACACCAAGACCAAAACCAACAACACTCGCTGACAGCGGTGTCTGCGCACACAGTTGGCATTGAGTTCACACAGTGGGGGGTGGTGGTGGTACACACACAGACACCAGACAACGACCACACAACACACAGCACAACACAGACACACCACAACGAACACCAACACCACCACACACAGCACACACAGCACACACAACACACCACAACCACACAACACCATACAACAAACCTACCACACAAACACCATATAGTATGAATATTAAGTATATATATATATATATATATATATTTTATAGTTATATATATATATTATATATATATATAATATATATATATATATTATATATTATATTATATATATATATATTATATATATATTACTATATTATAATATAATATATATATATATATATAGTATATATATTACAATAATATAAGTAGTATAGGGTGGAGAAACTGACGGCCAAGGTCACGTCGCGGAAGTTGCAACCGGATGTTGCATGCAATGTCTTGCACAATGTGACAAGCAACACATTTGTTGTCAAACGTGAATAATGGTTTTTTCAAGGCTTGACTGTGTCAAGGGCCTAGGGTTTTAAGCGTCCGGTGAGACCGAATTTAGAGGTCTGGGAAGACCGACTTCCGAGGTTTCGAGCCCTGAACTCAGGGATTTTAACCCCAAAAGGGGGGCGGAGCCCCCCAAAAGGGGGCGTTTTTGGTTCCTAGAAGAGGTTTTAAAAAAAATGATTCGATAGATCATCTTTTGATCGCGTTCCATAATCGATTTATCCGGTGATCGATTTAACGCCTCAAATTCGATCTTTAAAAATGCGTTCTTTCTACGTGGCTCTGGTTGGCATATTTAACAATGAACAAATGTAATCGAAAGAAAAAGAAATTAATTTACTGTCATATCAATATATCTACTTAGATATTTGTGAAGCTAATGGCGTAACTTTTTTTTCGGATATGAAATCAAGTTGATGATTCTGTTACAAACCTGGAATAATGAATTAGTGTATGTGATAAACTGATCCCGACGGCTAGTTTTTTGGTGACGGGCGTAGATCACCGCCTAAATTGGTGCTGGCCCGCCTTAGCGCCAGAAGGTCAAATTCGTCTGAAAACCATGTTAGGCCTTAACGTAATCGGAGTGAATTTGGATGTGAGGCTATAAGTGATTGACGGTAAGTTCTCGTGCGGAGACGAGATTACGGTTCCTCGCATCTGCCGTCCCCCCTGTAAGGGGGGCGCTGCCCCAACAAAAAAAAAATTAAATGGTCGTAGAAGACCCTGAAAGTTGGCAGGATGGGTCGAGGAGTCGGAGGTCGCGGAGACGGAGTCGGAGATTGGAGTCGGATTCAAGATCGGAGTCCCAGGGACCCCCGGAGGGGGGTCCCCAGTTGAAAAAAGAAGAAATGCCAATTGGAGCAAAACGAAGAAGAAGAGGAGAAGAAAGGAAGAATCAGAAAGGAAGAGAAGAAGGATGGAGGATGAATAAAGAGGGAAAGAAATGAAAGAAGGAAGTCTGACTCAGAGGATTAGAGAGGTGACAGCTGCACCCCTCGGTTGCTGCGGCTCCCGGGTGGGCGCGGTGCGCGAGTTATTAAATTATTTTGTTGGTAATGAGTACAAATATGATGGTCTTATATATGGTTGTCGGTCTGTTAGATTTTCGAAAATAAATGGTTTCAGAAACCATCAAGAAAAAAAAAATAAATAAATAAATAGAATAAATAAATAAAATTTCTTATTCTTTTTATGTTTATAAACTTTTCAAATTTTACGGGTTTTTTACAGTATCGCTAAAGCAGTAAAATTCAGTAAATCAAGACTCACATCCACGCGCACCTCCTCGCGCAGTGTGATCTATTGATAATCTATTGATTTATTGACTAATTGATATTAAGGGTCAATATTTTTTTACACTAAAATTGTCATGTTTTACATATCCTTAATTAAGCGGTAAATCAGTAAATCCAATGACCACGCAAATCACACCACGTCCTCCTGTCCATGCATGATCTATTTGATCTATTGAATCTAATTGATCTATTGATCTATTGATTTCTGTCATATTTTTCTATTGATTTAAGTCAAATTTTATCTAAAATTGTAACGTTTTGAATACCTAAATCAGGATAAATCACTAAAAGTCAAAAACCAACGTATCCCCAACGCTGCTCCTCCCTGCCATAGACTGTGATCTGATTGATGCTATTGATGGTAAGGTTCAATTTTTTTACTAATTTTCCGATGTTACATAGACCCTAAATCAGTAAAAATTCAAGTAAAATCAAAACCACCATTCAAGTCCCATCCAGCCACCCTCCTGGCCAGTTGTGATCTAATTGATCTATGGATTCTTGTTGATTAAATCAAGTCAGCATTTTCGAGTAGAAATTGTTGGATACAACATAACGATAAAATCAAAGTGTCTTTAAATACCTCTGATGCAAGCCGAGTATATGCTAACGTAACAAAGTTTTCATTCCACACGGGATTAATAAGCGACTAACATTAGTATAGACCTGAACTAAAAGTATAAATGGTACAACGACCAAACCTAACACAACCTTGCACGACAATAAACTGCTGAACGATTTAACGAAAACAAAGTTCCACACATGTAGCAACAGTAAAAAGTAAACTAACATATTTTTCATACAAAAAGCGTCAAAAAAAACGTGCCTACTTCACCATACTTTTCAGGCCAAGAACTATAAGAAATCAATCGTTAGTTTTTACATAAGCATAGTAACTATGTATATTAAAGATTTTTTAATATCATATCAAATTATATAACTATTGTAATGAACTAGAAATAAATGACACACACACACCATGACTCAGGCACATCTATGAGGGTTTATACACACACACACACACACACAACACACCACACACACACATGTGGTGTGTTGGAAGTATGGTTGCCGGGGTGGCGTCCAGCGCGAGTAGGAGCGGGACTGTGGGTCGGTCTGTGTCCCGTGGCCTCTGGGGGTGCGCACGGTGATGGTTTCCCCGGGGCCGTCCCGCGGGCTGTGACGGTCTCGGCATTGCAACACACAGCACACACACCATAGTGTTCCTACACACACACCACACACACAACACACACACACACACACATTCACACACACACTGACAGCACACACGACAATAAACTGCTAAACTCCCCCCCCCGTTCCATGTTAGAAAAGAAAAAAGTTTAAAAAAATTGAAAAAAAAACTTAAAAAATTAAATAAAAAAAAATTAAATCAAGTATAAATGAAATATATAAAAGCTTACAAAAGAAAATTAAAAAAATTAAAAAAAATTAATTAAATTAATGTGAAAAAAATTAACGAATAAAATAATAAATATAATTAAAGTAATTGAGTGGGGATGAGGAACTTACCAGAGAAACTCAGAAAGATTTAAAAATTAATCATTAAAATTAAAAAAAAAAAAAAAAAAAATCTAAACAAAAAACATATTTTTTTTATAAATTACAAAAGAAATTAAAAATTAAAGAAATTAAATAATTAAAAAAGTAAAACAACTAGAAGATCTTAGTATAGTCATAAAGTAAAACTTTCAAGACCATTAGAAAATTAATAATTAACGATTAATTACAATAAGTAAAAAAAATTAAAACAAAGTAATAAAATGGCATTCTCAACTTAAGAAAATTATAAAAATTAAAAAAAATTGAAGAAAATTTATACTGTATAATGATTAAAATATAAAAAATTAGAACTTTCGTTGTTTATAAAACAATGCACAAAATTTTAAATTTCTCCATAACACTAAGTTAATTATAATTAAAAAAAATTACATTAAAATTAATTATAAAAATTGTGTTCTTTTACATAATAAAAGATTAAAGAAATTTCTCTCATCACTCAACTTTAACAAATAAAAAAAAAAAAAAAAAATTAATGTTAGCTATCATAATATCTAAATTTTATTTTCTTTTTAAAATAAAACATTAAATAATTTAGCACAATATTTTTTGTTATAAAATGATATACTCGTTGCCGTTCAATATTAAGTATATGAAAATAATAATATTTATAAGTATTTTTTATATATATTTACTATAATAGTTATAAATTTTAATTTAATTTTTAAAATATTATAATTATTATTAAATTTTAATACACTTAACTACATTGTCAAATGTATAAATTGATTTAAAATTATTATATTATAAATTAATATAATCTATTGTGTAAGACATATAATGTACGTGTTTCAACTTTGGAGAAATAAAAAACAAGTTTTCAATCAACGTTAATTTTATTTTTTTTTATTTAAATTTTTTTTTGGACTATATATTTTAGAAAGTTGCTGTAATTCAGAAATGTGTTAGTTCTATATTTTTCTCTATATTGTAACGATTTTTATCGTTGGCAATTTAATAAGCTATTGTTGGTATGTTTCTTTACTCTTATTTGAGAGCCTTATGATGATATGCACATATGCAAATGATCTAATTATGTTACAATGTATTAGATTTTAAAAAATTACAGGATGAATCTAGTTTATGAATTTGTCATATGATTCTGGTAGTATTTTTAGTTATATTGAGTGAGATTATTAACTAATGAGTAAGTGTGTCAAACAATAAATTTAATATTTTACTTTAAATTTATGATTTAACATTTTATTCATTAATCTTTTTGATTCGTTTATTTTTAAACGTCTAGTTTTGGCTAATTTAAACATTTTGTTTTAAAATACTTTCTTTTTATATTTTTATTTTAAAAATTTTTTTAATTTTTTAAATGTTAATTTTGTAATATCAATTTGAAGAATATATAATAGTTGCAATTTTTTGTTTATGCATTCTATAGACTTGCTCATTAATTTTTATTTTATTTTAAATGTCTAAATTTCTCCTGATGCTTTTTTCCAATTTTTGATATATTGATAGCATTACTATTTTTATTTTTTTATTTTTCTTATTAAATTTTTTTAATTCTTATTAATTTTCTTGTGGTAGAGGTTTATAATATGCGATTTACCTTGTTTAATTTTTTTTTTATTTTAAATCTTTTTAAAGTTTTTTTGAATTTTTTTTATTTTGTTATTTTCTAACATGGAACTTTGATAATGTTAGCAGTTTATTCGTGGTGTGTGTGTGTGTGTGTGTGTATCGATGTGTGTGTGTGTGTGTGTGTGTGTGGTGTGTGTTGTGTGTGTGGTTGTGTCGACTGTGTGTGTGTGTGTGTGTGTGTGTGTGTTGTGTGTGTGTCATTTTATTCTTAGTTCATTACAATGTTAGGTGTGGATATGATAAGATCTTTGATAAATGTTCTATGTTAAATGTATTAACATTGATAGCTTAAAGATTGCATGAAAAGTGTGAGTAGGCTACGTTTTACACTACAAGTATGCTATGTTAGTTCTTTTAGCTGTTGCTAGAGTGTGGACTGTTTAATGTTAGCAAGTTTTCACAGTACTCGTGCTTAAGGGTGTGTTAGGTTTGTCGTTGTACAATTCATGTGTTTAGTTAGGACACTATATCTATGTTTGAGTGTTATTAGTGGTGAAGGACTTTGCTTACGTTAGCATAACTGGTGTCATTGGGTAAGTTAACTTGAATTTATGTTGTTTATCCATAAAATGACACTCGAAAGTGACTTGAATCAAAGATTCAATAGATCATAGATCAAACTGGCCGTAGGGTGGCTTGGATGGTGGATGGTGGTGGTTTGATTTACTGAATTTACTGATTTAGGGTATGTAAACATGAATTTTAGTAAAGAAATTTGACGCTTTAATCAATACGATCAATAGATCACACGGGTTGGACATCCCAGGTAGGGAGAGCACTTGGATAGTGGTTTGATTTAGTTATTTACTGATTTAGGTATGTAAAACGTTAAGATTTTAGTAAAAATTTGACCTTAATCAATAGGATCAATTAGATCAATAGATCAATAGATCCAAATGAGATCAATAGATCAAATAGATCATAGATCATGATGGACAGGAAGGGAGGATAGAGTGGGTGGTTTGGATTTACTGATTTACTGTATTTAGCGGTATTGTGAAAACAGAATTAGTAAAACATTTGACGCTTATCAAATGAGATCAATAGATAAACAAAAGATCAAGGACGAGACCTCGGGTGGGGGACTCAAGTCCATAGATCACAACTGGTCAGGAGGGTGGTGGATGGGGGTTTTGATTTACTGATTTACTCACTTTAGACTATGTAAAAAACGTAAATTTGAGTTATAAAACATAAAAAGAATAAGAAATATTTTATTTATTTATTGATTTATTATTTTTTTTTTTTTCTTGATCGGATTCATGCACAAACCATTAATTTCGAGATACCACGTACAAACCAGATACTCGAAAACATATGATCACGACAGGTCAAATATTGTAAATCAATTTAGCACAAAACTATTCTAATAACCGGATAAACGACGTGTTCTACCGGAGCGGCACATTAAACTCAGGCAACCGGTGCTTAAGTGATTCACCTTCTAATCCTGCTACTGAGTGCAGACTCCATTGCCTTACTATGACATCTTTTCCCATCTTCACTCTTGAAGCATCCAATAATAATCTTCCTATACATTTGTACCTGCATATCTTGGATTCTTCCTGACAGTGTCATTACTTCTTCCTTCTTCTTCTGTATTGCATTTCGGCCGAATGCCAATTTTACTTCTTTTTCTTATGTATCAACTGGGACCCCCTCTCGGGGAATGGCCAGTCCATGGACTCGATCTTGAATCCGACTCCAACTCCGACGCGTCCGACTCCACTCCTCTACTCTCGCCAAGTTTCAGTCTTCTTAACGACCATTTTTAATTTTTTTTGTGGGCAGCGCCCCCCTTACAGGGGGGACGCAGAGGAACGAATTCTCGTTCGCGACGAGGATTACGTCATCGATATAAGCTCCATCCTTCAATCCGATACGTTAGCCTAACATGGTTTTTCAGGACTGAATTGTGACCGTTAGGCGCTTAAGGGGGCAGCCCATTTTAGGGGTTGGGATCTTACGGTCACCAAAACTACCGTGGATGCAGATTTATCAGCAATACATTAATTGATATTCCTAAGTTTAAAGCGATAGCTCTATTCGCTTCAATATCGAAAGTAATGTATATATAATTGAAAATTGAACTTACAGGATTAACTGCGATGTTAACTATATAATTATTTCTTTCGATTACATTTTTCATTGTGTGAAATGCCAACCAGAGCACGTAGAAAGACGATTTAAGCATCGATTGTAGGGGTAATCGATCACGATAATTCGATTGGAGACCGATGCAAAAATGATCTATCGATCATTTAAACCTTCTAGGAACCAAAAAGCCCCTTTGGGGGGCTCCGCACCCCTTTTGGGGTTAAAATCCCTGAGTTCAGTCTCAGAACCTCGGAAGTTCGGTTCTTCCGACCTTAAATTCGGTCTCACGACCTTAAAAACCCTAACGTTGACACGTCAAGCTTGAAAAACCAATGTTGCAAAAATGTTGCTTGTCACATTTGCAACATTGCATGCAACAGTCCGGTTGCACTTCCGGACGTGACCTTGGCCGTCAGTTTTCCACCCTATACTACTGTATATATTATGATATATAATATATATTATATATGATATATGATATATGGAAATATAAACTTATATTATATATAGATATATATATTTATATATATATATATATATATATCTATATAATATATATATATTAATATATATATATTTAATATATATATATTATATTATTATATATATACTTTATTAAACTTTATGTGTGTGTGTGTGTGTAGGTTGTGTGTGTGTGTGTTGTGTGTTGTGTTGTGTGTGTGTGTGTGTGTGTGTGTGTG
>JABUQX010015333.1:25000-49538 GCA_015478945.1 Trachelipus rathkii | reverse complement strand
AGAAGGAGAGAGAGAGGATTTTGTTGCGCGCTCATTCGACCAGACTTTGCTATCAATACTCACATCGGTAATACGAAATTATTTTATTAATCATTTTTATTTGTTATTTATTAATATTTTACGATTGTAATTATTTTATTTAATTATTTTTAAATTATTTATTTGTTATTACGTCTCTCGTTCTTGAGAATCGCCCGTGAACTTACATTGATATGAACCGTACAACACGTGGAACCCATATAATAATAATAATATAAATATATATATATATATTATATATATATATATATATAATATATATATATATATATATATAAATATATATATAAATATTAAATATAATATATATATAATTATATTATAATATATATAAATTATATATAATAATTAAACATATATATATATTTATATAATATTAATATTATATATATAATATAATAATTAATATATATATATAATATATATTATATATAATATATATATATATATATTATAATATATATATTATATATATATATAATATATATATTATATATTATAATTATAATATGTATAATATATATATTATATATATATATATAATATAATATATATTATATATATATATATATTTATATATATAATATATATATAATATATATATAATATATATATATATATTATATATTATATATTAGACATTAAGACATAAGAATATTAGACAGTAAAAAGCCACATGGCCCTATCGAAATGTCCCAGTCCACCCACTACCCAAACATGCTCCTGTAAATCTACAAGCACCCTACGGGTTGTCAATTTGCTGTAACTGCAAATCACCAATTTGACTTATTCAAAACTAATATTATATATATAGTTATATATATATAATATATATAGATATATATATATATATTATATATATATATATATAATATATAATATATGATAAATAAATATATAATATATAATATATATAATATATATTATTATATAATAATAATTATTATATATATATAAATATATATAATAATATATATAATATATATATTATATTATAGATAATATACCTATATATATATATATATATATTATATAATATATATATATATATATATATCACACACACACACAACACACATCACACATACCTATTTCTAAATACATCACACACACAGATACACCCACACTTACGCAACACACCACACAACACACATACCTAGATACATACACTTTTACACTCACACACACAGATACACTCACACTAACGACACACACACACACATCAAACTCACACGCACTACACTTACACCTACCCATAGATACACTTACACTAACGCTTACACACACACCACACTCTGCATACACTTATACACACTTACCACACACACCCACCTACACTCTGCCTAGACACTAACAAACTTACACTACCATAGACACTCACTCAACCATAGGACACTTACACTTACTATAGACACTTACACTTACATAACACTTACACCTACATACATACACACTATGACACTTATAAGCCCTTACACTCGCCATAGACACTTACACTACCCCATATACACTTACACTCACACACAGATACACCACACCGATATTTTATGGCTCAACTTTGATCGCTCAACTTTGATGGCTCAACTTTATCGCTCAACTTTATGACTCAACTTTACGGCTCAGTTTGATGCGTTATCTTTGATGATCATCTGATGACGTCATGCTTGATACCAACTATATTGATGATTCATGTTTGATGAAATCATCTTTGAGGTTCAGTCTTGATGACTCAGATTTATGATTTTCATCTTTGGTATCCATTCAAACGTAAGAAGCAAGTGCGCAGCGCCCTCCGCACGAGGCAGCCGAACCGCTTCCCGCCGCCGCGTCGCCCGCAGGCGCAAATTCCGCGTACCCACCCCGCGTGCGCCCGCAGCGCAATATTTCCGCGTACCCGCCCGCCGCGTGCCACCCGCAGGCCAATTTTCCCGGTTAGGGAACGATCATAAATATGATAGCAAAATGTAAACTAAGTCCTCCAACATCGTATCTTTTAATATACTATGAGTCATTCATTTTTGTTTCTACTTAAACATTTTTATTAAAAACATTTCGCGATCCTTGTTCCTAAAACTGTAACTCGATAGCATTTCTATTATTATTTAACACATTAGTTCATAAGTTGTGATTCCAATGTAAACTATTCAAAAAATTTTCTTTTCAAATTATATATGATTCATACTTAAACATTTTTTATTTTAAAAACATATTACTTTACATAACTTAAAACAGTAAATCAGTAATCAATAAGCCAATTACATAGTACCAGAGAGATATAAGGCTTTTGTTTCTGCTTACTGCTTTAACTCATTTTTACTGCTTTAACTCATGTTTTACTGCTTTAACTCATATGTTTTACTGCTTTAACTCATATATTTATTAACATTACACACCTTAAGCAGTAAATCAGTAAATCAATAACGGTGTTGCCATAACAACAAAGGATTAGTATGCCTTTTGTTTTACTGCTTTACTGCTTACTATGTTTTACTGCTTTAATCTGCATTGTTTACTTGCTATTAACTTCATGATATTTTTACTTGCTTAACCTCATCTATATTTATCTAACCATTACAACCTTAAAGCAGTGAGAATCGGTAAATCCCAAGTAGTTTGGTGTACATACTTAATGGGGAATTAGTAGGCTTTTGTTTTACTGCTTACCTTTAAGCAATTGTTTTACTGCTTTAACTCATATATTTATTAACATAACATACCTTCAAGCAGAAAATCAGTAAATCAATAGAGTGTTACAGAGCACAAAGGTAGGATTAGAATATGACTTTTTTGATTTACAGCTATATAACTTTGTCTGTTTAACCTTATAATGTTTTTATATGCTAACTTATGTTTTACTGCTTTGAACTTAAACAGTTATTGTTTTTAGCTGCTTTAAAAGGCGCTATTAAGATGGAACTCTTTTATCTGTCGTTTATATCCTCTCCGAATAAAGAATATAGAATATCTTTGCCTTAAATTAATATAACTTCTATTTGCTTTTTATGTCTCTCTATTTAACGACGACCTAACTTAGGGTGGCATCTCCGAGGCCGATTCCAGAGGCGAATATATAAAAGGTGGGGTTGTATTCTTATATTTTCTCTCTCTTATTTTAGTCTCTTCAGAATACTTTGCTCATGGAGAGTGTGCAGGGTAAGGAACCTCTTTCTCGTTCGACACCCTCTATATCACATAAGTTAGTCGGTGATTGATGTTTCTCACTGGAGACCTCTCCCCCGTTGTTAGATTGTTAGGGCTGTGGAAATTAGTATCTACCCCGTCAGTTCCTCCTTGAGGTTTTAAAGGTCTTTTAGTGTAGAGACCCTACTCCTAGCCATTCGGTTTTTTTGGTAATTTACACCTTGGTGGTATTCTTTAGTAAAATAATTAAGTAGTTATAATTTACGTTCAAATGATTCAAATTAGAAAGATTATCTATTTATTTATATCTACTCACTTATTTCGAATTAACTCTAGACACCTTCAAAGGCCATCTCACTAATACTCACCTATCAGCATCATCACGCACTCTTGATTTACTTAAAAAACATAAATATATTGGTTAATTATGTTTCTTTTTTTTTTTTTATCTTTTGTTCAACATCAGCGAACAATTGCTTCAGTCTGAGGAATTCCAAAAATTTATTTAAATATATTTTTTATCGGCTTTTTATTACTCAGATAACTTGTCTCATCAAACTATTACTTTAATTTTTAAGGTCTAATAAATAAGTTATTCAATTCAGGGCTTTCTTCTCATATTATATATATTCTTTTTTTTTTTTTTTTTTCTTATTATATAAATTTCGAATATACATTCATCTCTATCTAGGAACTAAATTGGACCAGCATTAACAATACGAATTTATATCATTCAGCATGAGTATCCCTGTTGTTTATCATTGTAGCAACTTTAATTAGTTGTTTTTAGTATTAAACAAATTTTATTGACGGTCCTAATCCAAGACCCCGACTCAATTCGAAAACTCTTTAAAATATTAAATTTTTACTATAAGATTTTAGAAATTTATTTAAAAACATATATTAATAGTTTACCTTTTAAATGATCAAATAATTATCAGTATATTCCTAAGTTATAGTAAGGCAACCCTTATATGAGCAGTCTCACTTACTGAAGATTATAACACTCAAAGCTTCAATATGTTTGACATCCTATTTAGTCTATATTGATCTTACATATTGACTATATTTACATAATCATTACTTTAGTTACATGTTAATATAATAAGTATAGAAAATGAACAAAATAATTCTATTCATCTTACTGCTAACTATATTTAGTCACTATTGATATTTTATTAAAATTCATTACTTAATAGATTTATAATTTTAAAAATACATATTATCACTTTAACATTTATTATTATTATATCGCTCCATGTTAACTAAAAATAATATTATATTTCAAAGTTTTTTATTAATAAATAAAAATTTGATTTCTTTATTTATTTAATTTATCATTATGTACATTGAAATCCGATATAAGCGAGGAAAACACATAATCACACCTAGCACTCCATACATCATCAACTAGATAACTCAGAAACTAGTACTTTCCCTCTCTCACTCATTGGATAAAATGTGTTGAAATAACACTTTAGGCCTAAATTTCAATGAACTAAGACCTTTTTTAGTACTCCGGTATAGGCGATTAGTATGATAATTAAATACCTAAGGTACATATAAATGTTATTATCAATATCCTGACCTTATCTTTCTGTTAAAATTGATGTGTGCTTAAGTATTATGATAATGTGTTATAAAGAGGTACATAATTTTTATTAATAATTAATACCTTTATTGTATCCCGGGTTGATTTAAGTCTAATTACCAGGTCAAAGGTAATTCCAGTATAGACAACAAGACTATATTTCTAAATGTTATTATTATTTTATAAATATATTCAAACTGAAACATGCTGCAGGTGTATAGTAATATAGAGGCCCTACCAAGAGGTTAAGAAGTAATAATGTTTTCCTTTCTTGTGGAGTAATGGTATGGTATAGAGTAACTACTTTACTCTGATATGCTGCGCATGTGGATTTTGGTGTCATTATGAAGTGGAGAATATTTTATCGCTTTTTCTTGCCTTTTTATGTATGTTAAAAAACATGTTCTGACTCATTTCATATCCTGAGGCCAAGTTTCGTTTATTTAAACTCTATAACATATACATGTAAATATTTTTTTAAGAATAAATAATAAAATAAGTGAATAATAAAAAAATTTATATATATAATTGATAGAGATAATTAATATCGTGAATTATTAACTTACAATGATTTATATATATAAAGTATTTAATATATAATAAAGATATATATATATAATATATATAATACTTATATATTAAATATTTAATATAAATATGATATATTATAAATATATGATATATATATATATATATATATATATATATATATATATATATATATCTCTTTGTATGCTTACTATTATAGTATATTATAGCAAGTATATTTGTGTGAGCTTGATATTATTATTTTATTTAATATTTAGATAATTGGTATTGAAAATTAACTCACTTTAAGGTAGAAGACTCAATTATTAAAAAGTTTATCACACA
Organism: Trachelipus rathkii; assembly: GCA_015478945.1. Taxonomy (NCBI): domain Eukaryota; kingdom Metazoa; phylum Arthropoda; class Malacostraca; order Isopoda; family Trachelipodidae; genus Trachelipus; species Trachelipus rathkii. The sequence goes on along the minus strand of JABUQX010015333.1, from coordinate 43,894 downwards.
ATGATCTTTTTCTAAAAAAAAAAAAAAAAAAAATATATAAATAAATTTCTATAATATTTATTACTGATTCATTTAACTGTGCCATAAGTAATGCTTCTTTTTTATATAAATTTATTATTTATTTATAGGCTTATGTTGTTGATGAAATGATTATTAATTATATATGTTATTATTTTTTTGCTAGCTACTTCGATAGGTATGATCAGTACCACTGTTCTCGGTAACTCGTACGTAATAGAAGAAATTGTTTGTTAGTTGCATATCTCATTCGTTAGTATATACCTAACTTAAAAAATCTGAGAATAACTAAATTTAAGCAAATCTAATGAAATAACAAATTAGTTCAAGAAAAAAATGAAAATGGAACTACGCTATAGCAGAGTTGAAAGCTATTAATAAACAATATATATATATATAATACATTATAATTTAATATTTATTGATAATTATATAATATATTATATATATATATAATATATACTTATTTTTTAGTAATATGATTATATAATTATATTATATATATATACTTATATAACTTATTAATACGATATTGATATCATAAATGTATATATAAATTACAGATTTTGTGTTCAGTCGGATTCTCATATTCCTCAAAATTCTTCCAAAATATTTAACTATATGGTTATATATATAAGGTAACATTAAATAAACACTTTCCACATACTAGTTATTATATATTATACACTAATGTAGTGAATTTTTAATGTCCTTATAATTATTATATTATTAAACGTCTCTATTCTATATCAAATTATATGCCTAAATAGTCTATTTTTATATATTTTAATTCATTATCGATGATATAGTATTTTCGTATCTCTAAGTAATTACATTCAGTTTTATGTAAACACATTATTGTAAAAGTTTTCAAATCTTCTTAGATAATCATTAGTAGGGCAGTCAAAACAAATTAATTATAATAGCATAAAATAATTTCTCTAGCCATTTAGTTATTTAAGTAGATAAATGTAAATTTGGTAGAATGTTAATTGAACTAAAAAATTAGGGAATATATTATGCGATCGATGATGAAGCGACGGATCAATCTCGAATCATAGTAGTGGCTTTCTGTACAAATGTACGAGTTAATATCTTTGGTTTTGTATTATATACATGTATTAAATGAATTACTCATGTATACGTTAATTTATTGTAACACATATTAGCATCTTCATTTGCCATTAACATCGCGTACGACCGCTAACATTATATTTTTACACTGTCACGTTATGGCTTACTGATAATAATAGTGTAGAATAATCCTATATGATGGTAGGAGTTTAATTACAAACTCACTCAAGTGAGTCATACTTGATATCCTTATTCTATATATCCCGATGTAATATTCACTTCCATCTGATTTATGTTTTGATTGTTTATAAAAATGCTTTAGGTTAATAGTATGCTATATCGCTGGTTTCTTTCGTACATCAAAGTAGCTAATAATTGTATTATCGTATTACCATAGTATTATTAGCTGATGAAGCTTGTAGTTATTTAAATAAGTTAATTTATGTAATAGTACCTAATCTTCTGATTATTCTGATTGAAAGTTACATATATACATATAATAAGTAATTCATACTTGGATACTACCTATACAAAATACGCTATTTTGGATTAATATAATCAGGTGTATTAGTAATATTTAAAGTTAGTATCAGCACTTTTAAAATTCTATATACTCAGATCGTAGGTCTATTATTAATATAGAATGAAACCCTACTTCCTAGGGATCTTGATATTTTTGACCACTGTAAACAATGATATAATTCTAGTATGAAGGTATAACCTATACTACTGTAAGGTGTAAGTGTATTACCTAACTTATTGAAAATAATCTGAGATCTTGTTGACTCTCGCCGGCTATAACAGCCAAAACGAGTGATTTAAATTGATTTGATATAAATAGTTTGGGTTTCTAAATAATTATTTTTCACTTCTGTGTATCTAATTATAAGTTATTAATAAGATAAACTTAAGGATAATTTCATCCCAATCACATAATAAATAGAAGGCGATAATCTAGAGATATATATGAGAAAAGATATCTCTCTTCGTTTTTACATTACCTTAAAGGGCCAAAAAGCGACCTAAATATCAATGGTGGATAGTGGACCTCAATGTCGACAGGGCTAAGCCAACCATTCCTGTGCCTGTCTTAGCTATAGTATTTAATAAGCTCATTTGGTAACCCCTCGCACCATCACTAGTAGAAAGGTAGAATCAATCTCTTTCTTTACTCTGGCCTAAGTATGAAGTGAAGGCTTCTTCTATAGCCGGAGCTCGCTAAGAGCATTCTGTTTCAGTTTAAAATATATTTATAAAAATATATGAAGAGCGATCTTGATTCGAAGTTTATTATGCATGTACTGGAATTACCTTTTGACCTGGTATAGGCTTAAATCATCCCGGGATACAAAAAAGGCGTTAGGCCTAAATTTTAGGCCTAAATGTAGCCCTAACTGAAGGATACTGAGATGTTTTGTCAGCCACAATATTTACAGAAAGAGGTGTGAGTCTTCGATATATGGGGGTAAGTTTGTATGCGATTAGTTCTAGGTATTAGGCTGCCTGAGATGCGACAAACCCCACGTACTGAGAGTTGTATAACTCCAAAAGAGGGGCTTATGATGTGCCTTAAATTTAGCGTCCCCTCCAGGAAAATATTAGGTACGGTCTCATTGATGAAAGCATCAGCATCTAATGAATATAACATCATTGGAAGAGTAACCAAAGTGCTGATGTTTAGGAATGCTTTTTTGAGGCCCGGAAGAAGATGGCCTGTGTCGTCCAAACTGACAGGGCCCGAAATGTGTTTCCCTCCGCTTGTTCCTCTTGTGGAGAATTTGGGTTGTTCAAATAGTGTATACCATATTAAGAATATAATAATATAAGATATAAAATGAAAATTATTTTTAAAAACTTTATAAATAATTATTTTTGATGCATGAAGCTATAACATGGATTATAGCTGAATATAATAGAAATTTGAATATATAAAATAATTTGTTATTAATTTAAAATAAAAATCATATTAAGAATGATTTTTAATTTATTAAGAATTATCTCATGTAATTATATTATATATTGATGTACATGGTTTCTGAGAACTTATATTTTGTAATATTTTTATATATTTAACTATTATAACGTATGACTTTAAGATGAATAACCGTAAAATAATTTTAGTTCAAATATACTTAGAACTATGATTAACCTTGACAGCAGTCAGATCATATATATAGTATATATATTGTAGATGGTAGTATATGACTAGGGGCTGCTACTTTAACTAGACTTACTGATTTATTGGTTGACGCGTATCTTTTTTAATATACTATTGGGGTACGTAATAAATATATGTTTTATTAAATAAATTTCAAAAATTTTATATAGATTTTAACTAAAAATACTAATTAAAACTTGAAAAAAAAAGATAAAAATGAAAACACAAATAAAAGTATTTATATAGTGTATAAACTAATATAAATTTACTTATATGTGGTTCATATAAGTTATATGATTTAAGTATTATTTATCATTCGAAACAGATTAAGTTGTAATGAAACTTTTAATAATTTTTAGTGCGATTGAGTTTTCAGATACTATTGTTATTGTAAAGATATACGTATTTATATTAAAACATCAAATTAAATTAGTATTTTAATTAATAATATATATAAAGCTATAGTTTCATTACAAAATATTAACTTACTATTGATTAATGTTTAAATAACAGAGTGTGCGTGTGATGTTGTTATATAAATTATGATATATATTAATGTGTGTGTATAAATATATATATATATATTAATATATAATTGTGTGTGTGATATGTCAGATGTAATTGCACCATTTATATAATTATATCTGTTTATTGATTAAATGTATTAAATTATACTAAAATTTTACTATAATCAAAACTAAAAGTTTAAATAGTTTAAAAATTAATTATAATTACACATAATTAAAATGATTAATAAATAGTAAATAATAATAAAATATATATTAATATAATTAAATAATACTAAATAAAAATATATGATGAAACCTGAAATAATAACACTAAAATATGAATAACAAACAAATAAATAAAGAAAAGTTAATATAACTAAGAAATATGAATTACATAGAATGTAATATGAAAACGGTCTGTGAGTATGTTAATTAAATAGACGACATTTTTAAGTATGTTAATAAATACACTACCTAAAAAGAGAGAGTTATTTTAGTATTAAAAGCAATCTGGTGATAAAGAACAATCCAATAACTCAGAATCTCAATAAGAATAGATTTATGTCGATAGTGTGAATAGTTAATAAGTCAAGAATATATGACATAATCGTTGAAATCTAAATAAGCATACGGAATAGAAAAATCCAATTATGAAGTCGATATTAGAAGCTTACATGGAGAAGGGATAGAGTGAAGGGCAATGTTATTATGATATTAAATGCTATATTAAACGTGAATTACATCGCAAGATATAGTACAACTTATCTCCTACTGATTTAAGCTGTATTAATACATCAGATTTTTATGCGTGTACTTTTAAGGGATCATCGTAGATAATTATTATACTGTAAAAAATGTGCCAATATATATATATATAACAGTGTGAATATGAAACTATGTATGTAATAAAGGATATAATTTAGATAAATAATAAGTAATAAAACAACAAATTTAGAAACTCTTAAAAGTAAGATAAATCAAATAATAGATGTAGTATATATAAGATAAAAGCAAGTTTAAAAAAACATAAAGAAAAATGGTACAGGATAGATACACTAAAACTGTATAAAAGACTCGCAAGTAGTGGCGAATAACAATATATAATGTTATCGATGACGTATTATTAGAATATGAACTTAGAAGAGCTAGTATATTAGAAATAGAGGTCATATCTGGTAATATTGTGAAATTTATATATATAAATCGATGTACTATAAGTCACCATCAACTGCTATACTGTCTGCGAGCCATGTGTCTCAGAGCATGAAGTCGTGTATATATCATACTGTACGACCAACCACTCACATGCATACGGTAAACATCTCAGATTAAAGCCTATTTATCTCTTATCTTGCATCATCTGCTCTATAATGGAGATTAAGAGCACCATTCTTCTCGTGATATAATTTTCAGAGATATTTAGCGCACATCTCTGTCGTGTTTGGACTGTACCCAATTCGTATACCGTACTCTGATTCTACAGTGTCTACTTCCTTCTATCCTACGTATCCTCTATACGTGCGATTGATTGTGTGGCCTCCGCACCAGGCATCTAATAGTGTTGTACCTAGTTAGGTATAAATCAGCTCTCTGATATGCTCATTCTTCTATTAGAGGCATTCCGATATATCAACGAAAAAGTATTTTCAAAACTCTAGGATTCGTATGTACAAACCTCGAAGTGGTCTAACAAAAGCAAGGTCTTTAGTGCCCGCTCAGACCATCTTCTAGATAAATAATCCAAGGGTGTCCGATTAAGACTCTCTGTCTAAGTCTGCTCTCGGTGCGTATGTACAAGAGAAAGTCTATGTTGCTCCGGAAGTCAAGTCTTGTCAGTAGTGAAGCGTCAGAGTGATGTGACAGTGTCATAAATAACTCGGACAGAGCGACAGTGCACTGTGAGTAAAATATAAATACATATGAACTCTCGTACTATGAGTGTAATGATAAAGTTATGTAATAGCAATCGATAACATTATATCTATATTAAATAATAATATTGATTATACAAATAGTACTAATATATGAATTTATATTAATATTATGTTATATAATGATAATTATATAATTTGTTGTATATTGTTTTATTATGTTGCCTGTTGTATTGTTTCTTTTCTATTATTATTATATTATATGTGGGAGGAAGATATAGAAATTTATTCTATTTTATATCTAATTGTATATCTATGTTTATATCTATCTTATCCTCGCCGAGATCTGTAGCTTAAGAAGGTGTTTTAATTAAAAAAGTTTATTTAATGTATGAAACTAAATATATATGTAATGCTATTTACTTATGATTATTATATATATTTGAAATAATTTAATATTTTATTGTATTTTATTTAAGTTATTAATATTTACATTGATTATCAATTTTTTAATTTTATTTGCTTCTCACGTTGAAATATTATTAATTAAATGAGTAACTTCCAATACATAGAAGGGTATCTTGCTGGACCTCTGGGTTCTCGGAAAGACAACACTCTGCGGCTTTTTATCTGCTGCGGATAGCTACGAGTTACTGTGATTTCGTGCACATGTTACAGTACGGTGGCTCATATTATCAGCTCTCTGACTCAGCCGAGTAGTTTGACGCGCAAGCAGTGTGTGCGTATTAATAATGAGGTAACGACGGAAATATCTGCAGCCTGCTCATATAGAGTTTCGTGAAAGAATTTAGCAGCGCTCGGAGACCGGCTTGAAGTGTCGCGGTAGTTTACGTGCGGCATACCGAAGGCCCTGAGGGGCGCAGTTTGCATGCAGTACTGCGTGCTTCTAATCGGAATATATGGAAACGGAACTCAGAAGCGGTCGATCGTTTACTTATCACGATTTAACATTCAGACCTTCCAAATAATCTCGATATCGTGAGTCACAAATATCAAACCTCTCCGCAGAAGATTGATATACTCTCACAGAGAAATTGACTTATATTACATCTCTAGTCAGGTAGTATATAATTTAATCTATCATGTACAATTAACAGAATCACTAGGTATGAGAGATACGCTCTCAAAACGATCTAGATCAGTCAAGGTGCAAATTATAGAGTCATCAAAGAAATTAAAAAACACTCGTATAACATACATGATCTTGGGCCGACAATGCTCTCAAAATATGGATGTCATTCCTCATCGATTATTTATAAAACCTGCGTTGAGCCGATTAAAGTTGAGCCATCAAAGTTTAGCCGTCAAAGTTGAACCATCAAAATCGTAGTGTGGGTTGATTATCTGTGTGTGAGTGTAAGTTATATGTATATATGGTTTAGTGTATATGATATAAAGATCTATGGCGGTAGTATGTATAAGTGCTTGATAAGATAATGATGTCATTAGTGTGTATTGTTATAGTATAGTGTAAATTGATCTTTATTGGTAGTTAATATAAGTGTTATGGGTAAAGTGTTAATGTTATGTCTATGTAATTGAGGAAAGTTGAATACTTAATGGTGTAGTGAGTGTGTTAGTGTATTGATATAAGTGTCTTATATTGGCAGTAAGTTGTAGTTGGTTGATGTGTGTGTATAAGTGTGTGTAAGTGTGTGTGTATGGCAGATGAGTTATAGATATATAACTATATAATATAGTGGTGGCCCGTTATATAGTAAGCGTTTATAGGTATATTATGTAAAGTGTATCTATGGGTATAGTGAAGTTATGTATTAATGTCGTTATTGGCTGAGTTTAGATATGTGTGTTTATCGTGTAGCGTAAGCTAGTAAGTGTTGAGTGTATCATGTTAGTGTTTGAGTGTAAGTTGTATGTTATTACTAGTGTATGATATAATATATAATTAATAGTATTATTGTTTAGTTCAGTGTGTGTGTGTAAGCGTAAGTGTATCTGGGTGGGTGTAAGTGATATAATATAATGATAATATATTATAATGTATGGTTATCATAATGGATATATGTGGTGGTATGGGTTGTAGGGTGTGTTGGTAGATACTTATATATATTTAATTATATATATATTATATAGTATTAATATATAATATATTAGAAGATTAATATATATTTATAATTAAACTTATAACTCAATCTCGGTATAAATTTCAATAAATTAAATTATGCTGAAAACTATCCTTGTATATTAGGCTGCCATAAATAATTAGTCATTGTAATATATCGTACGTTGGGGCGAGCGGTAACTGCTACAAGCCTCCTCTATAATAATATGGGCAGTGTATAAAAACCTGGTGTGATGTTCAAGAGTGCTAAATACACTCTAGAAGTTCCCGGTCCTTCCAGACTCAATTCGGTCCTGAACCTAAACCCTAACCATACACAGATCAAGCTGAACCAAATAGTTGTGACAGACATCGATTGCTTGCAACATATGCAACTATCCTTAGATTATGCAACATCTGCTCCTTGCATACTATATTCTATACTTTGGGAGATATCTATAAATCATAATAATGTGTATATCTTATGCAGTTATATGTCTCCTGATAAAGAATATAGGAATAGATCAGATTAGTGTGATAAGTACTCGTATATCCATCCATCTAGTGCGATTCTTCATGCGCTGTAGAGACTCACTCATCGACCAATGCCGCTCTCTACATACAACCACACAGATCACACTCACCTGGGCTCATACGCAAACGTAACACTAGAGGCATCTAATGGCTGTCATACGACTGGCTGCAACGCAATTGAGCTCCGTGGTTGTTTAATATATTATAAATTATAATTCTGTTATATATAATAATAAATTATATATAAATTTATATATTAATTAAATATAATTAATATATAATATTTATTATATTATTAATATAAATTAATATATATATATATATATATATATTAATATATAATTATATTAATTTAATGTTTTTGTACTATAAGTTAAAATAAAATTGGTGGATATTATTATTAGCCATGTATATCAATGCATAAATGACAAACCCGTTTAAGGGTTTGTGAGTCACACTTTGATAGATTATACGTAGAAGGCATTAGTATAATTTAATGAAGTAATATTAATTAAGGCTACTTACCCAATTGAAAAACTTAGTAGCAATATCTCTTAACAACGAACCATTCACTCCATCAACCAATCATAATATAATTTTATTAATTTATTGATAAATTGTTTTAAGACTGAATTGTTTCATATTAAAGAAAAACTCTGAAACGTTTTCAAGATTTTTTTTTATTTATCAAATTTTGCAAGTACCGAATTCAATTTTAATAATTTTATCATTAAAAAGTGAATTTCAAATAAAAGTTTCATATAATAGAATTTTTTGTCGCTAATTTGTTCATTTCAATGTAAACTGCTAAACTTTAAAGATTATTTGGTAAAATATCAATTAAAAAGATTTTTTTAATAGTTTCCAAGAGATTAAAAGTTCTGAAATACTTTCAAAACTAATTCGCACCACACGATTTGCTTTTTTTGTACATGGGGTATCGTTGGTCTTTGCATAGAGTATGCATCGCACATACATGGGTAACTCCATTCAAAGACATTTCATAAAATAGTAGAGTTAGTGTCTCAAAAACACTTTATTCATTACTTTATTCATCATAGTCTTTCACACAATTGCTTCGAAAACACATCTTTTTGTCTTGTTTATTTTTATGCCAACATTCGTGGAAAAAAATTTTTTTTTCCTTTCTTAAGGAAAAACTTTTAAGAGGTTTGGCGTTCTCAATCTCCTTGTATGGAACATGCATAAACCTACTATAATTATGTGACTCCATCAATATGGAGCTGCCTATGTCTAATTACATATACATAATAAAATTAAATAATAATTATATTATATATCATAATATAACTATTAATATATATTATATTTATCAAATAAATAATATATACTAATTTATATATTACTATATAAATAATATATATATTATATATATATAATATATATATATTATATATATATATATATATATATATATATATATTAAAATATAATATATTAATAATATATTATATAAATATATATTAATAATTAATATATATAAAATAAATATTCATTTATATAATATATATATAAATATAATATATATATAATATATTATTAATATATATATTATATAATATATATTCAATATATACTATATAGTATATTATTTTATAATTATATATATATTATATAATTAAGATATAATAATTACAAAAATTACTAAATATATTAATATTATATTATATTCTAGTATTTATATTTATATAATTAATATGAAATATTTTATTATTTGTAAAAAAAAAGTTAAATTTTATTATATATTTTTTATCATACAAACATTTTTCGATATATAGACGATATTTTATATTTAATTTATTATATTATATATATTATATATAATATATATAAATATGGTATTAATATATTATATATAATATTATATATATATTATATATTAATTAATATAGTAATTATATAATATTATTATCATATCATATATATTATTAATATATATATGATATATTAAATATATATCATCTATATACTAATTATATATATATTAATATATGTATATATATATAATATATATTATATTATATATAATAGAATATTATAATACTATAATATAATATATATATATAATAATATAATTATTATATATAATATATATATACTATTTTATATAATATATATTATATAATATTAATATATATTAATTGATTGTAGTTGATAAGAAACTAGGTATATACTATTGATGATCAGAGGACAATACTAACAATAGATAGGTAAAGTATTTATATAGTAATCAGCTCAATAAATTAACTTTGAGATTTAAATATTAAATCTATTAAAAGTAAATGATCTGTCTGTATTTCATTGAGTAGTATTCTGTCTGAGTACTGTTACTGTCATGTCTGTCTGTTCATGAGTACTGTCTGTCACTATAGTCACTGATCTGTCCTGTCTGTATACTATGTATCTTGAAAATAATTAAATCAACACCTATGCAAATAGTGCCAATGGTTCAGCCTTGGATACATTTGAAAATATTATTAAATTATATATTATGTGAGTAATTTGACACCTAGAAGGTGTCATCAACAAATCGTATATATATAATATAATTAAATGGCATATAGAGTATAGAATCTAGTTTTCAGTCTTACAAACTCATATAATATTATCATTAGGGTTGGTAACTAAGATACTAGTGACACCTTATCGTAATAGCAAAAAAGGTAATTGGATCACTATAATAAATACAACATTATCTACATGGATGAAACTCAAGCACTGAGATGAAAATAAAGAGTTATTAAAAGAATTAAAAATTAATAGAGCTATGTACCTAATATATAAATATATATATATTATACGACAATGACATAGATAGTTAACAATATAACCTTTCATTAATAGGGTATATATTCTAAGATATTATGTACTAATATATATTATATACTAAATACTATTATATATTATATATATATAATTAATATATATATATATTATTATATTTATATATATGAAAATAATATATATATATATTATAATTATATAATTAATGATTAATTAATAATCATATATAATATATAATAATGAAATATATATATATTAATATTAGATATATATATATATATAATATACTTATATATATATATATTACCCATTATTAATGCTAATACATGATGGTTGCAGATAATTAATCTAACAACGAACTTAATTAATTTGTATCCTCGGACATCGTAATCGCATCACACATTATAACACGTGATACTGTATATGTGACATTGCTGTTATTATCTATAGTGATGTACGCTTTGTATATCTCTTATCCAATGCAAACGTAATGCGACTGTTACGTTGTTACTATAAAGTTTCCGCGACACTGCCAGACGTATGAGTAATACCTTATTAAATAATAATACGCCTGTCTTTTCTATAATAATAACTATTATAATAACTATCATAATCTTTTTTCATCTTATATGTTATTGATGTTTATCAAGTTCATTTATATCAATTTATATTACTACATATAAATTTTAGTTTTATTAAACTTATAATCCATTAATTTTTTTTCAAAATGTTAGTACATTATTTTGAGTTATATATATATAAATTAGTTATATATATAGGTACTCCTAAATTAGTCACGCCTTATGCTACTCTCGATAAAGTACGAAGTGAGTTGACTCATGCTGTTACATTCATTCAATTTAATATATTATTATAATTTGGTAATAATTGTGTTATATATTATTTAGATGTATTCTGTTTTATTATGTGTTCACTGAGATAAATATTCATACTTTATATTATTAAATTAGTGATGATTTAATCATGAATTATGAATCTTAAAAAAATTGATTTATTTAAGTAGAAAATTACATATCGATTTGTATTTATACTTTTAGAAAACGTTTGCTCAAATTTAAAAGGAATACCTACAGTTGCCAAATCTATATTAATTAATGATAATATATTATAATATATAATTAATGATATATATATATAATATATTATATATTATAGATATAATTATATTAATATATATATAATATATCTATATACTTATATTTATATATAATATACTATATTAATATATATATATATATATATATATTATATAATTAATATTATATATTAACTATATATAATTATATTATATTAATGCTATTATATATAAATATATAATACTATAATATATAATATATAATATATATATATAATATTGTTATATATTAATATTATATTATATATTATACATATATAATATTATTATTAATATAATATATATATATAATTATATATATATATTTATATATATATAATTAATAATATTAATAATATTATATTATAATTGTTTTTTTTTTTTTTTTAATTTTATATACATATAAACAATACACACACATAGATCTAAATATAACTTATATATATATAATTATAATTAGATAATATATATATATATATTAATATTATATATTAGATATATAATCATATATATATAAAAAAAATTCGATTATCTTAAAAATATTATAAATAAATATTATATTAAATATGGATGAATTTCAATCCATTAAATCTAAATAATTTTTTGTTTCATTCCTAATTAATAAAAAAGCCACGAGCTAAAAAACTTATTGTCAGAATCACAATAAGACTATTTTTATAATTTTATATATTATTAGTGTTATATAAATTTAATGAGTAATATGTAAAGAAACTTAATGATAATTTAATATTTAGACCCGATAATTAATAATAATTTCTATGACATAGCATTGACTGTACCAATAAAGAAAATAAAGAGCTAAGGTTTCCCCATTAATCATTCGAATTATTTTATATGATCCAATTACTTTATTTTGATGCAAAAAGAGAGTTTAATTGACTGATATAAAACTTCATTAATGCATACTATTTGTTTATGTATGTTGATATTATTATTTTGAATAGTCTAATGTGATTTTTATAGAATTTTTCTTTAAAACAAAAAATATTAAACTTACACTAACAATAAATTTTTAATAATTTCTCAATTTAAGTAGTAAACTTTCAGCTATAATCCGGTATATTCATACATCGTTAATAATGGAGATATGGTTGTATAGTTCTTATATGTGAATAATTTAGACTTTCATAGATATCAGAAACACTCTTTGTTCATATGGATCTTGTGAGAGAGTGTAGGAGTGTCTTTGTTAAAATTTGAGAAACATTCATAATTTAATGTATGATTTACATTAAGAGTTTTTGCATGTTTTATAATAATTAGTGGAAAGAATTCAAAATTTTTTGCATTAATAACTCGTTGTATATCGGGTTGCTTTGAAATCATCTAAATCCATTCCATTTCATATATCTGTCACTACCAAATATTTCTACCAAGTTAGTTTTAGGCTGAATTGTTTCTAGTGGACATTGTTAAAACGTAAGTTTAATGTTACATTTTCTGTACATTTGTTCACTGTGTAAATAATTTTAGTATGTGAATAGATTAAAGAATATTGTTATGTAATAATTAAAACTAATGCATCAAAATTTTCCGGTTTAAAATTTGGAATCGATTTAAGATTTCATAGATGGCAACAGTACAAATAATTAATCTTTATACCTAAAGTAATATATTTTAAAGACGAAAAGTCAATGTAAAACTACGCTCTAAAAATAGTTTAAGAGTTTAAGGTAGAACCCTTAATCCGATTATGGTTTTTAATAAAATTTTACAATTATTGCAAAGTTTTATTTAAGAAACAGAATTTTATTCAAATTGTATGAGAGACAACAATCACCAAAAAAATTTAAATTATTGGTAATTATGTAGTTCAATAGGATTCTAAAAAATCGATATTTTTTTTAAAAAACATCAAATCACCCGAACACCATAGTGTTGATATTCCTAAGAAGCAAGTGTGCCAGATGTTGTTAATAAAATATTAAATTTTCACGTTCGACAACAATCAGTAGGGGGTAAGACTAAAGTTTCGTTTCTGACCTATCGATTATATCGGATATTGAATTAAATTACACTAACTCGAGGAAACCCATTGGGAATAAACGAGATTTGTTAATATGGGTTATACATAAATTTCAAAGCATTATTAATTTTTATATGTTATAATATTATTATATTATATTATAGTATATTATATGATTATTAAAATCTATATAATATATATATAGTATTATATTATATTATATATTATATTATAAATGTAATATTATAAATATATGTATTAATGATTATTAATATATAATTTTTATATATTAAAATTTCTATGCATATATCTGTAACCTTTCAAGACTAAAACTGGTCGTTTAATATAATAAAACAAGCGCCATTATTTTTAAAATCTCAAGAGTGATGCTGTGTTCTTGATTTTATGTGGAATAATGAACTTTGAGAAGATTTATTTCGACTGTTTGTTAAAATGTTTTACAAAGTTATATTATAATACAACATATTTCTACAAAATAATAAATTAAAAGTTTGTGAAAAGTGGAAAAAACTGTGAAATTAAGAAGAAACTGCAGCTAAATCTTACCCAAAAATTATCATTAAACTTAAACTTATTATAAGCATATTATTAAAAATTAAGATTATATATTATATAATATATAGTATTCATATAATATATATATAATATATGATATATGAGATATATGAAGGTATATGATATTATATTTATATATATAATATATATTATAACGATAATATATATATATATATATATATTAGTATATATATATATAAATATATATATATATATTATATATAATTATATGTATATTATATGTATATATATATATGTATATTATATATATATTATATATATTAATATATAGTAAATATATAATAACATTAATATAGTATATAAAATATATCTATATATATACTATAGTTATATTATAATATATACTGATATATAGGGCAGGCCTCTAGAAGCAGCCACAAGTCGCATATCTCATAAGAAACTACTATAGCTGTACAGGAAAAGGAATACCAATCTGTTTGGAATCCTCTGTAAAACATTTGGTTAGGAAATGTAAAAAAAAAAGAAAATAAACATAAAATGTTTTTTGGGGGAGAGCTCGAGCCGGCCGGGGCTATAGTATACTATATATATATATATATAATATATATATATATATATAATATATATATACGTATATATATATAATATATATAATAAATATATAAATATTTTGGTAAAGGTATTACACGCAATGTAGGGGCTGAGACCGACGTGGAAACGCAGGGGGTGACGCTCTTGCCATACCCCGCTAGGGGAGGGGCAGGAGCGAACACCCCGCAAACCCAAATAATCCAAAAGCGGGGGTTCCGGAGACCCGCCCCGGTGAGGGGGGAAAATAGATTACGTCCCCGTGGGTCCCCGGAAGGCCGAGAGACCCCGACTCCTGCCATCGGTGCGGATATTACCCTTGGGGTATTCTTTTAAGTTTAAAAAAAAATAAAAACCCCCAAAAAATTTACTAGAAAGATCAATTATTTTAACGAGTAACGATAAAAGTCTTTAATTAGGCTTTCTACTCATATTACGATAATTAAATAACGAATATATTTTTTTTTATTTAGCAATTTTCCGCACTAAAATGTGTACCAGAACTTCCAAACAAAATGTATTTCCTTTTCCCGGGTAGCTGTACTGTAGTTTATTGATTATAGATGTGGCTCTATTTAGAGGCTAATTATATACATATATTATATATATAATATATATATATATTATATATATAATACTATATATATATATTATATAATAATATATATATAATACATAAATATATATAATATATATATCGATATAGATATTTTAATCGAAATATATTTCGATATATCGAAATAACGAAGGTCAGAAACAATCTACTCCAAAAATCAGTAAGGTTTATGATAAGTTTGACGTTAGAGTAGTCAGATTACCTTGTGCTGTGAATTTAGCAAAACGCTCAAGGTTGCTGAGTGTTCAAATTCTTAAATGACAAAATCCCCTGTTTTCCCTAACATATTTTTGGACAACATATTATTTATATTCTTTCCCTACCAAGTTTTTCTCTGAGGTGATAGAAGCTGCAAAAACTTATAAAAAGCGGTTTAAATCCTTCAATTTTTTATCTTATGATTTTATTCACATTCAATGTCGTAACTTTCTCTTATTATTTAATACAAAATAAAGATATAATAATATATATAATATAAGTAAAGTATAATAGTATATAAGATATATATAGTAATATTAAATATAATAATAATATATCATGTATAATGAAATAGATTAATTATATATATATATATAATATATAGTATATATGGGGAAAGAGTTTACTTTTCAAACGGAAGCTTCCTGCAGTTAATGTAGATATACCTGAAGCGCCTGATCTCATAGTCCAACGTCAGACTCTTCATGGGTCACGTGTTGACTGTGACGTCAGAAGTTGGCGTACTTTAACGCTTGTAATATAATATAATATACTAGTATATACTATAATATAATATATAAATATAGTTAGTATAATATATATATTATATAATATATATATATAGTATAATAATAATATATATAATATATATATATTATATATATATATATAGGCTATAATATATAGTAAATCAAAGGTCCCAAATGGTTTTGAAATTTATAGAGACGAAAGAATTGTTAGCCGAAGACAATGTCAAGAAGTGACTTATTTTTTGGGAGTCTATAATGTTTGTTTTTAGGGGTATGATTCGTATCTAATAGCCACGAATCACACCTACGAGCTAGTCCGCCCGATAGTGCAGGGCACGATCGTGTCTCTCTCCTCTACGGGGACTACGGCGGGGGGACTAAATCTCTCCCCCTCCGGGGGATAGGTTCCGACTCAGAACACCCCGCTTTTAGGTCTTTGGGTAGTCGCGGGTTCCAATCTCCCAGACGCTCAACAGACCCCGCTCCGGTATGAAAACGTTCCCCCCCTTCCGTCCCCATCGCTCCGAGCCACCCTAAAAAGGGTAAAGTACTCCGATATATGGTATATAGTAATACACTATATATACCTATTAATATATATCAAGCTAGTATATATATATACATAATACTTATACATCATGCGTACTACCGTACGGACTACCGAGATACGGTAATATATAGTAAATACACTAATATATAATACTATAATATACTATACTTACTCTACTATACCAAACCTATAGTTTTCGACACACTTCAACATAGTTTTGAAAGGTTTTGTACGGCTATTCAAATAAAAAATTTTACAAAACGTTGATCTCTTGTGAACTTTCTTGAGAATTGAAATTTGCAAATAGCGATTTGCATCGGGTTTACAATAAAGCTCCATAATTTCTTCACTTGTTTACGATTAATTCAACATCGAATATTACGGCAGATGTATACACGTTTTATGTTTCTACGATTAACTTGTAATATATTGATAAGAAAAACGAACCAATAAAAGTACTTTAGAAAACGAATCATGATAAAACAGAGCAAAACATTATATTATTAGTCATTTTATACACAGCACTTTTACAAAGACTGTTACCACAATAAAGGACGATACCTATCAAAGCTAAAAACTATTATGAGCTTTTAGCATAGAGTTTAGCTTATTTAACTGCACATGTTGCTAAGTTTTCCAGATATAGTATTTGCCCATATGATTGCACAGATTTTTCAAACACTACAAGATATAATAAATATATTTAAATAGATATAATATATAATTCTGAAGTTTTAAGAATAACCATCTCCTGGAAAATATAGAAATTATAGAATGATAACAATCTGTAATAGTAATATAAAAGTAATAATATATATATCAATATATTAATGAATATATATATATACATATACTTAACATACGCAGTGTGAGCGGTCAGAGAACGTCAGTGTACAACGAAACCTCCCTCAGAGTATTGACGTCACGCATTTCAGGCTCGATACGTACATTACGAAACGAAGCTCCGTTTTATAACTTACTATACAAGGCCACATATATATAATTATATATATATATATATATAATATTAATAATATATAATAAATATATATTATATGTTATATATTCGTATTATATATTATTATAATATAAGTAATAGTAAGATAATAATAACTAAATACTATATAATATATATAAATAATTATATAACTAATATATATAATGAACTTGTCCTTTAAAAAAAGGATAGTTAACCGATTATTATATAGAACAAAAAGATAATCGATTATTGTTATTTAGATAATTTCAAGGACAATAGAAGCGTTCAGAAGATGCCAAAGTTTTTTTTATTAACTAAAAGGAAAATACCCAAGTTAAATCGCACAGATTGAAAGAGTCCAAGAGTTCTCTCAGGCCTCAGCGGGGACGACGGGAAGGGGAGAACCGGACTTTGTGCTTCAGTTTTTGCTCCGTCGGTTCCGATTCCCTTTGAAAAATATCATAATATCATAAAAATTAGATGATAAAAACGCAACTTGCTGGCACCCTCTATTTCGCTCATTTTTCTATATTGGACGGTTGTAGCTCAACACCGTGACACATGCAGGATCCTGAGCTTAGAGTTTTGCGATTTTCGATATCATGTCTTTTTAGGTAACTTCCTTTTAATTAGTAGTGCCATATATAATAACTACTATATATATATATATATAATATATATATAATAGGATACTAATAAAT
>JABUQX010015333.1:0-22500 GCA_015478945.1 Trachelipus rathkii | reverse complement strand
AATAGGCTTCTGCCCGTGAGGCGGTGGTGTATGTCGTAAATAAAAAAAAAAAAAAAAAAAAATACATATAGTATTATTATATATATATAATATACTATATTAATATAATATATAATAAATATTTTATATATTCTAACTTTTTAATTAAATAGGATGAATATTATCATTTTTAATAATATACTATATATCATAAATATAATAATATATAGGACCTTAAGTAAGTTTACGACTCGTCAGTTTTGATTTTTTTTTTTTATATAATACTTTCTAGTATATGATGTCCTAAACAATTAATTTGAAGTCTAGTACGAGACATAATTTTGAAATAGTATAGACCATTTCCGTTTTAGGCGACTCCGTACAGTTTAAATATGTTTTTTTTATAATAAATTGGCTAGTATATGATAGACTCACCCACAGATTGAATTTACAGTATTTAACGGATCATGGGTTCAGAACGATTCCGAGAATTCTTCTCCCGACAGTTATTTAAAATGCAGTAATTCTTTTAGTAATATTTTTTTTTTTTTTTTTTTTTTTTTTTTTGGGTTGTTTTTCGAGAGACTTAGTTTGTCCACCAAGGGTAAACGGCAAAAGATGTCAAGAGTCGGGGTCTCTCAGCCTTCCGGGGAACGACGGTAGGACTATTTCCCCACCCTCCGGGAGGTCTCCGAACCCCCTGCTCTTTGCTAAATTTGGGTGGGTCGGCGAGGGTTTCCATTCACCCCTCCCTAAGTGGGGTTATGAAAAATCATGTCCCAAGTCGGCTCGAGCCCCCTATATATATATATATGGTTTTAATTTATTTCACCATTTTTGAAAGGCTTTAATACGCTGATTCGAAAATATTTAATTGTAATTTCTGTAAATATGTCGATACTTTCTCGAGATATTGTCAAAATTTCTAAAAAGGAATATTTAATAATGTAGAGTTTTAAAAAAACTATAGAAATATTTCGAGCTAGTTGAATCGCATAGTCCGATTACCACTGAATTCATTGTTACAGATACTCATATGAGCAATATATATTTAAAAAAAAAAATCAAAACTGATCCGAGGTAGTTAGCCTGAATGTAAATCGTAAAGAAGAGTGTTGCCACCTTAAGTGCTCACCTTTAAAATTGTTCAAAAATTCATGGATAACTTACTAATGTCTCGGAAAGAGCAAATACCCACGTATGTTTATTTTGAAACATAACTTCCAAACTATTATAACTAAAAATAATTATATTTATAAGATTCATTCCAGTGAGCACTTCCTTACCTCATATCTCTTTTCAAAACATATTGAAACCAAGATGTCTGCCACGCTTATATTCTGGCTTAGGTGTAGGTACGATCGATTAACAAGAAATATCTCAATATCGTTTTAAAATATAAAAAATATTTTTGCAACTAAGTTTCTCAGTTTAGCTATATATAATATAATATATATATATTAATAAATATATAATATATATTATATAATATATATATAAATATAATATATATATATATATATATAATCATATATCAATATCAAATATCGAGAACGAAAGGTTTTATATATATATATATATATATATATAATTCATATCATATTAATATATTAATATATATAATATATTATATATAAAATTATATAATTATATATATATATATAAATAGCGTATATATATATATATAATATATATATATTAGGCACTACTATTTTAAAAGGATGTTACATAAAAAAGACAATGATATCGAAAAATCGCAAAAAACCACTCGAACCAATGCAGTGGTTCACGTGTTAGCTAGTAAAACTCCAATAGAAAGAGCCCAAGTGTTGCCACAAGTTGAATATAACAATTTATACTAATATAGTATATTATTTTATTTTTAAGGGGCTCGAGGCAGAACAGGTGGAATAGAGCAAAGCAACCCACCCGCCCCTCCCGTACGATCCCGCTGAGAGCTGAGACTTGACCTCTTCAATCTTTGCGATTTAACTTGGAAATAATATTCCATATTAAGTAAAAAGGTTTTACATTACTGCACGCTCTATTGCCTATGAAATCAACTAAAATAAAATCTCTCCTATAGTAATGTGGTGTCACAAATAATATATCGGTTACATCCTTTTAAAGGACAAGTCACGATATAATTATAATAATATAATATAATAATATCATATAATATATTATATATATATATATATTATATATATATATATAATAATATATATATATTATACTAATAATTATATAACTATATATATAATATATATATATATAAGTATATAATATATAGTTATATAATGCCTTTATGAGTTTAAACGGAGCTTCTTTCGTTAATGTACGATATAGCTGAAAATGGCGGTGACTCCATTATCTTTACTGAATGGAAGTATTGTATATGCTAATGACGTATCTCGAGCGTCACACTGGTATGTCTAGTTATGTGGGATATTAATAATATATATATATATTATGTATATATAATAATATATATATATATAAATATATATATATATATAGAATATAATAAATATATTATTATTATAATATATTATATAATATATAAATAATATATAACATATATATAATATATGGAGTGATATTGAAAATCTAAAGGCCAGGATTAGGCAGTTCATAATATGTAAAACTAGTATGCATGGCGGGGTAATCATAAACTATGCTACATAAATAATAGTTTTTATATTAAAAGGTATCTAACTTTAATGTGAAACATTGTCTTTTAAAAAGTGCGATGATATAAGATGACTAAATAATAATCAATTTATGTAACTAATAACAAATAAATATTAAAATAGGTGACCGAAAGTAACTTATTGGCCTTTCTACAAGGTATAACCAGTAATCGTAGAAACAAAAACATGTATACACTGTGATATTCGATGTGAATTAACTAAACAAGGACAGAAATATAACTTTTATTGTTCAAGTGACCAATTTTTTGGAAATTTAGCAAAATTTCAATTTCCAAAAAAAGTATACAGAGCATTCAAGGATTGTAAAAGGAGAAGTTTGAAAGCAAACGTACAAAAGACCTTAAACTTGTTAGTGATAAGAATATTATAAACATAATACTATATATAATATATATATATATAGTTATAGATAATATATGGGTATATATAGTTATATATTAAATATAATAATATTACTAAGTATTCTAATATATATATTAATATATATATATTATGTATTATAATTATTAAATAGATTATAATGGTTAGTATTACCCGCCTTTTTTTTTAGGGCGGCTCGACCGTGAAATTTGGGACGAGGGGGGAGCGTATTTCAGGCTACTCCCGGGATGGGATATGGTCGGAGTACACCCGCGGACACCCATAGAGCCAAGAGCAGAGAGCTCCAGGAGACATTCCGCCGGAGGGGGAATATAGTCCCCCCCGTTGTCCAGCGCTAGAGGCAGAGAGACCCCCGACTCATTGACATCGGTGGGCCAGAAGAACTACTTTCGATGGGCTTATCTCTTATGAATTATACCCCAAAAAACAGATCTGTCCCAACTATATATAGTCTTTTGGACAATTTAATTCGCAACAATCATATTTCTAATACTCTGGTTTCTAAATAAAACCATTTGGACATTCTGAAAATTAACATATAAATATATTTAAATACTAATAATAATAAAATAATATATGTATATATAAAAATATATATATTATAAAAATTATAGAAAATATAAATATAAAAGTATAATAAATTGATAAAATATAAAGATATAATAATAAAATAAATAATATATAACATAAACAAATATAAAACATATTATAAATACTATATTATGATATTGAAGCACAGCGTAAAGCTAACGCAACCGCTTTCGGAGACGTCACAGCTCAAAGCGTGACACTATGAATAGAGTACTGACGTTGACATAAAATAATAGAACCGTCAGTGGCGACTGTCAGAAAAACCAATATTAAATCTACGATATGGAAGGAGCAAGCTTCCGTTTGAAGAGTAATCTTATTCACCACATAATAAAAGCAAGTACAGGTGGAGATAAGAGAAAGTAGGAGGAAACTATTGATGATAAATTAATCGAAGATAATACAATACCAACAATTACATCAAAATATAAATATGACAGAAGATGAATATATATATGATATAATATAAATATAAATATATATATAATATATATTATATAGTAGTAGTAGTAGTAGGTTGTTATATATAAAATAATAAAGAGAGAAAGTTACGGACAATTACGACGAATAAATGCAAAATAAAAAATTGAAAGATTTTAAAACCTTTGTTTTAAAGTTTATTTTTAGCTTACACACCTCGAGAAGGAACTGATAGCGAAGGAAAATAAAATTGTTTCCAACAAATGATGTTAGGAAAACAGGGATTTGTCATTTAAGGAATTTGACACTTCAAAGCAAACATTGAGCCGTTTCTGCGAATTACCACACAGAGTAAATCCATGTCATACTAAAGGCCATAACTTACTCATAACCTTACTGGGAATAAAACTTGTTTCTTTACTGACCTTCGATTTCGATATATATCCGAAATATCATAGTCGATTACGATATCCTTATCGAATATATATAAATATATAATATATATAATATATATTATAATAATAGTGTATATACTATTAGTATATATATTATACTATAATACATAATACATATGGTATATTATAATCCTCCCCCTAATTGGACTATACCTGATATTACTAGACCACCTCCAATGCCACAAATGCCACAATCTATATCTGAGGTTGCTACAACAGATAACGGGAAAAGGAATACATTCAGTTCGCTCAAACAATTTTGAGGCGAGAAAAATGTAAAAAAAAAAAAATAATTGTTAATAATATAAGGAATAAATGAGGCTAAAGCCTATTAGAAAGTACTTTTTTACGCTTACTCGTTTGTAAAAAATAATTAGACTTTCAGTAACATTTCTGTTTATTTTTTTTAAATAAAGTAAAATTACCCCAAGAGGGAGTATACCGACCGATGCAGGGTCGGGAGTCTCTCGCCTTCCGAAGGCGAAACGTTAACCGGGTGTGGACCATAATTTCCCCCCCTCCGGGATGGGTCTCCGGAACCCCCGCTTCTTCGCCGTATTTGGGTGTTGCGGAGGTCCTCCGCCCCTGCCCTACGGGGTATGGAAAACTTCCCCCCCTCTGTCTCCCGTCCGGCCGAGCCCCCTACATTGCCGTGTAATTACTTTACAAAATAATAATATACTATAATAATATATAATAATATATATAAAATTATATATAATTATATATACTATCCTATAATAATACTACAATAATATAATATAAAAATATATATATCACTATAGTCCACCGGCACGCGCTCGACTCCCCCCAAAAAAAAGGCCAATTTTATGTTTATTTCTTTTTTTACAATTTTCCCTAACCAAAATTTACAAGGATTCCAAAAATGCTATTCCTTTTCCCTGAGACTATAGTAGTTTTGAGATATTGGGATTGTGTCTCTTCTAGAGGCTGCCATTATATATTATATATATACTTATATATATATAAATAACTATAACTATATATATATAGCTACATATATCATTTATTAATATATAATATATTATATATATATATATACTATTCATATTATATATACCTATATATTATATATACAATATATATATACATAACATAATATATATTAATATATATATATTAATAAAGTAATTATAAATATAATATGATATACTATATAATATATTATATGATATTATATTAAATATATATATATAACCGTTATATATAATATATATAATATATATAATATAGTATAATATATATATACTATAATTACCTACTATCATAGTATAAGTTTTTAAGTAAAAAATTATTAATATTGAAGTTAATGAATAACTTATACTCACTACTGGCCACGGTTTCGTTCTTAATTTCCTTTTAGTGCCATTCAAACCTTAATTCAAAGAAAATTTATGTATTGTAGAAAATTTGCAAGAATCATAAATACTAGTACAACCATCTTTCAACCGATTCGAATAAATCTTTTCACGAATTCCATATTCACAAAATTACAAGAAACACAACATCACTCTTGAGGAATTTTAAAAAGAAAATGGCGCTGTCTTACAAGAAAGACATTTATTTTAAAAGAATCATAATGAATGAAATTTAATATAAAAATATTATACTGGATATAAATTATAATATAATTTGTTTGATCATAATTAAATAATATAATAAAATAAAATAAATAAATTTAATCAAGATAATATTTAACATATTATAATTTCATAATATAAATAAATCAATATAAGATAAAATCATATATAATATAAAAATATAATGCTGAAATTTAATATAAAAAATTAAAAATCTAAGCTTAATTTCCCAAATGGGTTTCCTCAGTATTTAAAGTAAATCGATCGAATTTATATTCACAAAAGATAAGTATTTTTAGTTGTAGCGTAACTTATTAATGAAGCTTAGGAGTAAATTTAATATTTTTATTAATAAGATTCTCGGCAACAACTGCCTTCTAGGCATATATCAAAATATCGATCTGATTTTTAAAAAAAATATCCGAATTTTTAGAAAATCATTATTGAACAATCCATATTACCAAACATCTAAATATTATTTTTGGAAACATACAAGATTTTTCTGAAAGGTGTTAAATTTCTATCACTTAGCATTTAAATAAATCCATATCTTCCATAAGTAATTGAATATAATAAATTAAAAACCAACAACCACCTGATCGTTGAATTTAAACTTTAAACTACCTAATATTAGAATTAACTATTTTTTCGGGAATTAACAAAATAAATAATTACTTTAGGTATAAGCATTAAATTATTTGTACTGATTTCTGCCAAAAACTTTTCTTTTTAATAGAAAAATCTAAATACAATTTCAAATTTTAAACCGGAAAAATTTTTATTGTTAAAAGTTTTTCCTCTAAACCTCAGGCTACAAATTTACTCTATTAACATACTAAATTACCAAACCTCTGTGATCAGAATTATCAGAAAATGTAACAGTTGAAATTCAGCGTTTAAACATGTCCCACTAGAAACAAATCAGACCTAAACAAACGTCAAAACTTGTCATAGAAATAATTTGTAAAATGCAGATATATGAAAATGAATGAATTTAGATGATTTTCAAAAAGCAACCCGATTATACACGGAAGTATTGCCAAAAATTGACTCATTTCCGACTAATTATATAATAAAGACATGCAGAAACTGCTTACACGTGTAAGTTCATACATTTGAAATTAATGAAGATGTCTTCTCAAAGATTTTAACAAGACAGCTCCTTACACTGTACTCACAAGATCCATAATGAACAAAGAGTTGTTTCTGGATATACTAAATGAAAAGTCTTAAATTATTCACAATAAGAGAAACTATACCAAACCATAATCTATTTATTACACGAATGTATGATGAAGTATACCAGATTATAGGCGTGAAAAGTATATATTACTCTTAAATGAGAAGAAAATTATTAAAATTTATTGTGTAGCGTAAATTAATATTTCGTTCCATAAGTCAATGCCGACTGTAAAAATAATAATAATATTCAAATTCAACTAATAATATTCAACATCTTTATAATCAGTTTCATATATCAGTCAATTAAACTACTCTTTTGCTATTCAAAATATAAAAAACCAGTAATTGGAAATGCATATAACAATCAATTCGAAAATGATTAAATGAGAAACCTTAGCTCATATTATTTTTCTTAATTGCGTACAGTTCAATCGCTATGTCTAAGAAATTATATATTATTATCAGTTGTTCTTGGTCGAGTATGTGTGAGGAATGTCAGCGAAGGTCATAGTCTTTTGACAAATGTTACGAGCATTCGAACAAAATGTTCAAAATATATATTATATATAGACTATATATATATATAATTCCTAATATATATATATATATATATATATATATACCTTGATATTATATATATATATATATATATATATATATGTTAATCCATCCAAAAACTTACAAAGAATTTTTAAGGATTGTAACATCAGAAGAACAAAAAAATTCCATAAAAATAATTAAATAAAGTATTTCTAAATAACTTACTTAAAAATATGATTAAGATTGGAAAGCAATTAGCATTACCCAAATTTAACATTAAAATCTGAAATAGACCTAAATAAATAATAATCGTAAAATAACTGACAATAACGAACTTAAAAAAAGTTTGTTAACAAGTTTTTATGAAAAACATGGGTGAGGAAGTGTAAAAATTTGATAGCCGTTTTTAAAAACAGTTGGTAAGTCAGTTTTTTAATTTTTTTTTGTAAAAATTGCACAAGTTATTGGAATGTTTATGTAAAATGCATTCGTGTGAATTTTCTGAGTGTAAATTAATCAAAATGCAAAATGTTTACCACGTCCTTAGATTAATGCTAAAATATTAATTAATTTCAATAATTTCAATGTACAAAAATTATAATATATATAATAATAATATAGTATAATAAATAATATAATAAAGCATAAAATATAATATATATATATATAAATATATATCACTATAATAATATATATATTAAATATATCATATCATAAATATATATATAACATATATATAATATATAAAACTATATACTAATATATTATATACTATATATAGTATATACTATATATATATATATATATATATATAATATATATATAATATTATATTATATATATATATAAATATATCATATATATTAAATACTATATATTACTACTAATATATTAATAATATTATATTATATAATATATATATATATATTATAATATATTAATATATATATATATATTATATAGTACTATATATATACTATAATATAGTATATATATAATAATAAAAATATAGATATATATACACTATATATCAATATATATATATATATATATAGTAATATGCAGTTTAGTATATAGATATATAATATATAATATAAAATATATATATATATATATATATATATATATAAATATATATATAGTATATATATAATAATAATATATATTAATTATAAATATATATAAAATAAAATATTATATGTACATATATAAAACCTAATAATAAATAATAAGTATATATATATATATATATATAAATATATATATAAGTATAAATATAATATATATAAATATAAAATAAATATACTATTAATTTTTATTGATATAAATTATAATATATATATATATATATTATATACATTATATATATATATATATATATATACTATAATATATAACTAATATATATATAGTATATTACAAATTCTTAATTTTTTATACATTATTCTCATTCATTATCTATTATTTTATATTATTATTAATTATTATTTTATATAATTATTAGTAGTCAGTAGTAGAGTCTCATAAGTAGTAAGAGTAGTGAGTAGTAGTTGGTAGTAAGTAGTGAAGTAGTAAGTAGTAGTAAGTAGTAGTAGTAGTAGTAGTAGTAGTAGTCGTAGTAGTAGTCTTTTATAATAGCCAATAAATTGATGGATTATGTTTGAAAAAATATTATTTCCAAGAAATTTCTTCTTATCTAATGAGGAACATATCAGTTGTTCTAATACATCCATCTAAAGGGTTAATTTTACCTATTTTTAATTTCATATATTGATAAAGTAATATAATCTAGTAAATTTATTTATTTATTTAACTTCAAATATTTTAAAATTTTCTGGTCTTCGCTTTAACCCATCTATTTCTGATAAATGGTAATTATTTTAATTTTTTATCTGCTGCATGAAGGGAAGTTCGACTGACGAACAATATTTATTATTCACTCCAGCACCAGCCCATTTTCTTCCAGCTCCAATGCCAGCTAGACAGCTCTGATAGAATCTCATTATATCAAATCAAAATCAAATCAAAAATACTTTATTCTGTCCATGATGCATTACATAATACTCTTCATTAAAAAAAAAAGGTAATAATACTAAAAATAAAACATGTTTAGAAGTTTGCAGTGATAATAGCCCGCCGTTGAAGCACAATGAAGTATTTACTAACGGTTTCATATATCAAAATTTATATTTAATAGAGAAAATCGAAATTAAAACAGTTTATCATCAAGGGTTCGCCCAAAGACGATCAGATACCAACCCCGAAAGGGGTCGAATAAGAGTTGATCGAGAGGTCGATTCATACACGATGGTCGGAAAGGGAGGTCGATAAATACAAGATGATTCAATTAAACTGTCTAGGAAAAAAAGAATATTCCAACAGTATTCGAATTATAATATAATATTATATATATAATCATAAATAATATTATATATATTAAATATATATATATATATATATCTATAAATATAAATATATATATACTATATAAATATATATATATAATATAAATTATATATATATATAATAATATATATAAATAATATATATATTATATAATATATTAATATATATATATATATATATAATAATATATAAATTATATATATAATTATATATAACTGTATAAAAATATAATATAGATAATATATAATATATATCAGGCACGTAAGCCGTGACTTTCCTCAGGATACGGCAGGCTAATTTAATATTAATAATATATAATATATAATATAAATTATATATAATATAATACTAATATATATATATATATATATATATATATATATACATATGCATAATACTATATATATCTACCGTAAAACAATGGTCGGGTAGAATTTATATGCAATCTCAGCGTGACGCCATACTCACACGTCAGAGTCTCCGCGTTTACGTATACTCTGACGTCATGACTAAGTTAGTCGATATATATAAAATAATATATTATCAATATATATATATATATATATAATAAATAATAATATACTAATAATATATATTATATATCACAGCCCAATTAGGCTATATTATAATAAGTATATATATAATAATATTAGTGTTATATAATAATAAATATATCATATAATATATATTTAATATATAAATAATTATAATTATTAATATAATTATATATATAATATATATACTATATATATATATATAATATATATAAAATATATTAATATATATATACCCTACTAAAATTATATATATATATAAATTATATATATAATATATAATATATATATATTATTACAAAAGTAAGATCTTAACTCTTGAACGTAGTTTGTATGATTAGCTTGCGAACCACATTATAGGCATATAAAGCAAAAACATATAATTGTAAAATAAGGATATATATAATACAACTTGAAAATAATTAGATTAAAACACTGTTAAAAATGCGTACTGCTATATGCTCTGCGATAGAGTAAATGAGTATAAATTTAAAAACAAATTGCAAAAGTCTTTCGCTTCATATCAAGAAGCCTATTCAGGCAGCCCTCTAATGAATTTAAGAAAACACCAACTCAGGAATAGAACACTGACAAAAATATATCTCGAAGACATCTGGTTGACTGAATTTTATATTTTTCATATGAGCAAGACCATGTAGTTAATTGGGTTGAAATATTGAAAAAATCCGAGGATTTAATAATATGTGTAGTCATCGAAAAAATAACTTAAGAACAAAAAATGAGATGGCTATCTTTAATAAAAGCACAATACTAAGCAATTCTATATTTTGTAAATTAAGAGAGGGGAGGAGGGAGGGGAGGAGGAAACGAAAGAAAGATTTAAGAATAGAGCAGGGATTATATTTGGGATGTCTTTCATTTCAATATAGATTGGTTTCAATTTATCTTGATGGTATGGAACGAATGACAATTTTTAAATCAGCTTGTGCTGCAACATAGTACTAATTTAATGTTAACCTTGCATATATATTGAAATTTATTGAATTGTGTATGCAAAATAGGTTTCAATAGAATTATTCTTTTTCGTGGTTGGTATGTTGATTAGAATTTTGCAATGGAGAAATTGTAATGTTTGAAAGAGTGGCTTGAAATTTCGATTCTGTGCAATTAGACGTAAAGCATTGAAATGAAATAAAACATTCTTGAAGTGAAAATCGTTATTGCTAGCATCATCTGAGTGTTGCACTTTATCTTCTGGATGAAGTTGTTTGTTCGCCGTAATGTATGTTTTTGATGCAATGGTATGCCAAGAGTATGGTGTATATATATAACAATTGTAGAGGTTCGGAGAGGCGTGTTTTGGATGAGAGGAAGGTTTTTAAAGCAGGAGCAATTGATGGAAGGAGATAGTGAATGTTTATGGGTATGTAATTATTATTAAGGCTTTTGTGTATTTTTTAGAGGGTGGGAATGCGTAGAGAGTGTTTAAGTTGAGGATTGTTAGCTTGGAGGGGGAATGGTATTGTTATATAACATATTTTGATCTGCGTTTTATGATAAGCTTTATTAGATAATTATGTAGAGAATATGCTGATCAAGATTTGAGTGAACGTATTTCGGAAATATTTAATATCTCTTTTTAACAGAGTTCGAATGGCAAAAGAGAGGCAGATTCTGAGGGCATGCTAAAGTATAGGGCATAGAGGGTGGCGTATTTTTATAGGCAAGATGGATGCGAGGAGAACCAGGTATAGTACAGAGGGAATTGGAGGATAGGTTTTCGGTTATACAAGAAAGCGTTGAGGTTGAAAGGAGTGATGCAAGAGATTAGCATGTGTCTAAGAAAGGAAAAGATGGGAGATGGTGAGGGATATGTCTAATTGTATCATTGTATGAGAGGACATGTATGTAGATTATATGTGTATGTAATTATGTGGTACTGGTCTATGTTGTGGTAAAGCGATACGCACAATGTCATAACAAGCAATGAGCAGGTGCCAGTTGAGAATTTTGGAGTCTCAGGAAGAGGAAGGATAAGGTATAAGAGTTCGTGAGTTCCATGATATAGTATTGCTATAGAGTAGGTGACAAAGGCTGATCCCAATGCTGAGTCTGTTTATTATGTAAGAAAGAATGAATTTAGAATTGGAAAAACTATGTCTCTTCAAAGAGAAAGTATTAAACGATTTAAGTAGAAGTTGGAAGATGATATGAGAGCTGTATGTTGTTATTAAGAATGTGTTGTTTTGCGTGATAAGTCTTTCAAACAGAAGTGAATAATGAAGTGACATCAAAACTAAGAAATTGTGTGTGTGCAAGGATTTAAATTTACGTATTTTTGTAATAAGTCTATTTAATTTGTTATAGTGTGATTTCTAGAGATAATATGTTTATGAGAGGGTTTTCAGTATGTAGTTGAAAGCCAGGCTGACAGTTTATAGAGGGGCAGTTGAGTGTTGGAGAGATAGACAGGAGGAGGAATGTTGGACTTGATGAGTTTGTATTCCGTAGAATTAGGGACAATTTGAACATTATGATGCTTTTATGGATGTGGGAGGTTGGAAAATTACATTTTTATTTCCGATTTGTTTGATTTTATTAAAAAGATTTAAAGGGAAGTGTTGAGTGAGATTAACTTTGTAATCTTGGTTATAGATGAATATTGTCAGATAATTCATATTGTCTGGCATTTGTCAAATTAGTTCTTCAGTATTTGGAGATGACATAATGTTTTGTCCCATTTATCAGAATCTATGTTATGAATATGATCACTGTTATTTTTTTAATTTGTGTACTGCATTATTTATCTTGTCGGAAGGAGAAGAATGATTTTATTGAAAATGTTTTATTTGTTGGAGTAGTATGCTTTTAGTGGTGTCTTATGTCTCTAAATTCGGGGTTGTTGATAATGACCTTTGATCCAAAAAAATCATAGTCATTCGAATAAAATCTTACAAATATAGGGTCTGATTTTCACTTATTGCAAAGGATAGCCGTAGTCCTAGTATTATGGTTTTCATCTGGTGAGGTATGTAATTTGATTTGCTATTGATAGATAATTTGGGTAGAGGAATTTAACACAGTTACTATTGCGAAAGATTAGTTCAAGTTTCTGTTAGTTGATATTTCTTTTTCTTAACGAGATGATCATTGTTTCCTGATGCTAGTTGTTGTATATCGGTGAAACCTTGTAATTGGTTGGGATATAAGTTATACCAGTTAGTTTGTAGTTGACGAAAGTTTATGTACAAATTCAAACGATAATATTTACATAATATTTATATACTCTTGAATTTTTCTTTTTAGTAATTTCTTTCTGATATATAGTGATTGGGATTAGTTATTATTAGTTTCTCTATCAGTTTACTGATGGAGGAGGGACTTAAATGAGGATTACTACTAGACAATTTTTTATAAACTGTTAATTTGCAGTTTTTTAAGGTTGATATCTTATGAGGTTGCTGGTGACTAGTTCCTAGAGTGGTAACTCTAATAGCTTAGCTGCAGCTGCCTTTAGCGTAAACTACAAGCTAAGACACCACAGGAAAAAAGATCATGCTCGTAACGAAAAAAGGAAAACCAACTAAACAAAAACTTGAACTAATCTGTTCGCAATAAGTGAACGCATGGTAGTAAATTCTCTAAGCCAAAAATATCATCAGATACAACCACTCA
The DNA here is from genome assembly GCA_015478945.1 of Trachelipus rathkii. Classification (NCBI taxonomy): domain Eukaryota; kingdom Metazoa; phylum Arthropoda; class Malacostraca; order Isopoda; family Trachelipodidae; genus Trachelipus; species Trachelipus rathkii. The sequence continues at coordinate 8,041 of JABUQX010015333.1, read as the reverse complement.
ACATTAAACCATCAACCCACGATGAAACCATAATACTAGCTACGGCCACTCCTTTTGCAATAGAAAAAATCGAGACCCATATAGTAAGAATTATTACATGACTTATGAATCTTTGGACAAGATATACAAAGCAACACCCGAATTAAATTAAGAAACACAACAAAAGCATACTACTCCAACAAATAATAAACATTTCAAAAAATATCAATCTTCTCCCGAAAAAAAATTCTATACTGCATTACACAAATTAAAAAAAATTAACAGTGATATGCTAGATAATCGTACTGATAAAAGGACAAACATCAGTCATTCTCCAATACTGCAAGACTACATTGACAAAGCAACAAATATATTACTCTGAACAATTACCACCTTACCAAATACAATAGGGTAACCCACTCAACAATTCCTTAATACTTTTAATAAAAAAAATGCAACCTATGAAAATTTAGTCAAAACCTCACACATCACTAACAGCACAAAATGTCTAATTCTGTCAAATCGACGAAGAAATACCCAAACATACACGCAAGCCGCAACTTACCTTCTCCGTCCTATAATACTCCAAACACCAACTGCCCCACCTATAAACCTTCAGCCTGCGCTTTCAACACAACTAAAAACCTTCAAAAGCAATATCAATCTAAAACACACATAACCTAAATCCATTATAATATACATAACAAAAAATACGTAATATATAACCATCCTTGCACACACACTTTTACCAGTTTTGATGTCACCTCATACCTTCACTTCTGTCCCAGCTCCAGACAAACCTCAATATGCTAGAAAACAACACATTCTTAAATAACAGACATACACCTCTCCACTATCACACTTCCACTTACTACATAAACTTTAACATCTCTCTTTAGAACTAGATTTTCCAAAATCCAAAATTCATTCTTATCCTACAAAAACGTAATCGCATCAGAAGCATCCCCTTTGTCACTACTTACTAAAGCGAATATATACTATGGAACCACAGAACTCACCACAATAATACCTTTCTCTTCCTGAACATCCATAAAATTCCAATGGCACCGCATGAATGTTGATGACATTTTTGAATAAGTATCATCCACCAACACAACCTCACCAAATATTACAACACATTAAATAAATTTACATCCTTCCATACAATATGACTTAAAACCTCACAACTCCACACTTCTTTCTATAAGCACACTTAATTCTCTTGGCACAACTCTTCAACCTCAGCTTTGGCTGTATACCGAAAACCTACCGCGTCCAATCCCTCTTACAATACACTGAGATCTCTCGCATTTCCAACTTCCATAAAAATAGCCACCCTCACTGCAATATACATTAGAGCCCTCAGAATCTGCTCTCCCATCAATCTAACAAAGAGAATAAATTCTTAATCCGAAATACGAGTCACCAAATCTGCTAAAATATCCTACATACATCATCAATAACGCTTACAAAAAGGCAAGGATCAAAATACAAAATATAATAACCAATACCATTTCCCCCCCACTAATTAATCCTACAAAAAACACCTCCTTACTTCCATATCCTCTAAAAAAATACACAAAACCTTAAAAAATACATACCCAAAACATCACACTCACTTTTCCACCAATGCTCTCCCTTTAAAAAAAACTCTTCCACCCACCAAAACCACCCCCTGAACCTCAAGTGTATATACACCATACCTTGCAACCAATGCACAAAAACATACATAGGCGAAACAAACAACTTCACCAGAAGAAAAAGTCAACACTCAGATGATCTTTGGGACAAACCAGAAACAATGTACAGTAGTTTAAGGAGAGATAATCACACACTTAAGGCGGTCCCACCCCCAACCATCCCAACATCTACACCAGCAAAAAAGTAAATATCAATTTGAACCTATTGCATACACATTTCAATCAATTTCAAATAATATGCACGTGAAATCATAAATGTAGACTATTTGCAAAACGCAAGCTAATTAAAATTTCCATTCCTCCAACCATATCAAAAAATTGAAACAACCATCATATTATGAAACGATCCACAAAATACAACACCCCTCATCTGATAATCATTCTTCTCTTCCCCTCTTCCCCCCCTCCCCCATCCTTACATAAGTGAAATTGCCTATATCGTAACCCAATTCAGAAAACAAGTCATATTTTATCCTAAGTTAATTTTCGAATTACAACATAATATATAATCCAACGACAAATATTTACAACCCACTTAATCTACCCAATGTCAATTGCTCATGAAAAAATAAAAATTCAGCACCAGAATCTTCGAAATATTTTGTTCATTCATATTCAGAGTGAGTGATTTATAAACTCAGAGGCAAGCGAAATGAAGGGTTCACTAATGATATGAAAGACGAAGAGACGTTGCAATTGTTTAAAATGAATACATATAAGCCATGGATTATGAAACATTTAACCAGTGGCGGGAAGCGTCCAGTCATCTAATTGACGCGGCGAGACGACCAGATGAGATAAAAAATAAATCATTCTTTTTTTCAAATTTCATATTATTTTCATTTCATTAATTATACTATATATATGGCTTCGGATTTAGCACGAATACCTATAAAATATCAAATATATCTGAACGGTTTATATCGTATATATAAATATATATATCATAAGATAGTATACTATATATATATATATGCGCTTGAAAAAGCGAATCAATTACAATGTACTTTGAATATTTAATATAACAATGCAAGTATATAGTGCACACAGATTAAATAATTGCGAGCACATTGATCAGTAATTAATTATAATGTTCACCAATCAAATTGCAGCCAAAAAATGAATAAGATGACTATAACATGGCTAAGCTCAGTCTATAGGATTATGTCGCTGAAGAAACTATATTAGAGCGATTTGTTCTCAATATTAAAGCAAAAGATACTTTAAAAAATTTACGTTCAAATTCATCGGACTTTTGACGAATATTAGAATTATAAAGAAATTCATAAAAATTCAAAAGAGTATTAGTATAGAAATCAGTGAAATAAATAATAAATATTACTCTTTTTACAAAAAAAGTCAATTAAAGTTCCTTACTTTTAGAAATAATATATATTTTTATAAGTACGAAATATGCATGAAAACCTTGAATGTGTAATTCGTTTCCTTGAACAGAAAATTGTATTTTAATGGGGAAACTACTTTGAAAAAAATAACCTAATTTATTATTATTATTATTATTATTATTATATATTTATTATTATTATTATATTATTATTCATTAATTATTATTATTATTTATTATCTATTATTATTATTATATTATATGAAATTAATTATTGACAACTTTCATGCTGTTTTTTTTTAGTTTTTTATTCTTCCTTTCCAAATTCTAATTTAAAAAAAAAACTATTTCGGACGCTTCTCTCTCTCTCTCTCTCCTCTCTATAATATATACTAATACTATATATATAGTTACATATATATAATATATATACATATTATAATAAGATAATTATACTATACTATAATACAATATAATATATATAACTATTAATAATATCATAATTATAAATAAATATAAACTTATTGATAAGTTCCCACATAAAGGCTGATGAGAAGTTACTTCCAAAATGTAGGATTAAGTTGAAAGTGGTACTTTATTTTTTTTTATTATTTTTAGTTCTCAACCACCACTCACGGGCAGAGGCCCATTCAGGGAGGCGATGTTGAACACCAAAGTTTCATCCGCTAGCGCAAACATTACGCAGATGGAGAACAGAAACAAGCAGACATTTAAAAATAGAGTGAAGATTAAGTTACAGACAGGACAACAGAAAAGATGGAAAGAGAAATTCCACAGAACAGAAGTGCAGGAAAAAGAAGCACACGCATGCGAACATAGCCAACTGTGGAAGTTACCAACGATCGCAGCACAAAAACTCGGTGGGCAAGCACACAGCGACCCCATAAAGTGCTAACGAGGCGAATCGTAAAAAAAGGCTGTTGGACACGGGTGCGATAAGTTCCCTCGTAAGTACCTGCCGCTGTGAACCTAATTAGAAAAGAGATTAAAGTTACCAACAGGCGCCGCAAGAAATGATTTACAGAAATTTGTTATAAGAGATGTCTTTGGCAAAACACCAAGAGCCAGAAAAGATTTTAAGTAAGAGAGATCAAGGAGTTAGCAGCACTTTCGTTGATGAGCCCGCATATACTCGTCGAAGAGTTATCCCTGCAACGATCTAGCTGAGGTGAAAAATAGCGAAGAGTGATAAGAGAACGCAACTTATTATACTTCCAATATGCGCATATTCTTTTAGCCTGAATGCCATAGAAACAAACATGAATCGAAACCATGAGATTAAATGAGGAGAAGAAAGATTTAAGTCGATAAGGAAGAACACTAAGCTATACCCGATCAACCGATTACACTCCACCTGAGTGCAAGAAGCAACGAAAGCTTCAGACAGAGTCAAAGCAGTCATTCCCAATAATATAGTTAGCTAGATCGCGACAAGGCCCCCAGATCAGCACGATCAAAGTGACAACAGAAAAAAGACGCGAATATAGGCACGGATGAAAGCTGTTGTGAGGACACATATTTTTAACATGTAAATATAAAAGGTATGTACGTACGTTTTACCAATAGGAAGCGAAAATGGATGATATTAATATAGAGAGGAAGGATAGTGGTGAAACAGTAGTCAATTGTGGTTCAAGATAGTTTTATATCGAAGAGGAGTATGTACAATAGATAAAACTAAGTGTATACGATTAGAGAGTTTGGAAGAATTATACGTTGGAATAGCAATAGCATAAGGAAAGTGAAGCTATCGTTCATTTGGCAAAAGATTGAAATAGGTTGAGTTTTTAATATAAGTGATTTAGACCAAGATGGACTTACAAATGCAAGCGTATTCTAAGATTTGGCAGATTCGATACCAGAAGTGCCACCTCAGTTAGGAAAAGTGAAAGATGTATAAAAGATTCAAAATGATCAATTGCATAAAACAATTGGGTGGGCAGAGATAAGTGGCAAAGAATTTTAATAGTAAAAAGTTGTAAGGTTCTCCACCTAGGTTTCTCAAATAAAAGTCTAATAACTCCGAATGAAGGGGGATTAGCATTGAACTGTGGCACCAAGCAAAAGCATTATACGGTGAATTATAAGCAGTAATTGAAGTAGGCGTAATCAGTGATTTGAAGCAAAGTAATAAAGCTAATAAATTGCTGGAGAGCATGAATAACGCAAATAGTTGTTTTACAAGAGCAAAGACAGTAATAAAGTAAACTGTATAAAGCTTATGTAATAGAGCCAATAAATAGGAGATATTCGCCAAGTTTGGGCCCTCTTTATTTAAAGAAAACTTAGAATATAGCTTAGAGAGAGTGCAAAAGTAGAAGCAACAAGGAATGATTCTGCGGTTTGATAGGTAAGAGCTATAGGAGAGCTGAAGAAGATTAGGAAATGTTTCTCAGTAGAAGGGCGATTCTCAGACGGGACATGAGAGACAATTCTACAAAATTTTACATCTATTTATAATACGGAGGACCAATAAAATTCTTCATCAGAAATAGGCACGGACGGAGACCAGGTGCATAACAAGGAAAATTAAGAAGAAAGACACCATATTGATAATAGAGAAAGCATTCTTTCAGCAAAAAAGAGCTGTTAAATTTTGGAATGCAATATCACCAGAGGTTGATAATAAATATAAATATAATATATACATATATAAATTTATATAAGAAAATATAATATATAAAAATATATAGATATAATTATTTAATATATTAAATAAAGGATAATATATATAATATATATAATTACTATATATGATAATATAATATATATAAAATAATATATATATATATATATATATTAATGTCGGAAAAGAAAAAGGGAACTGTAGCGATTACTGCTGGAAAATGGCCACCCTCGACCACTGATTTAACAAAAATGGTTTTAACTAATTAATAAATGTAATTCAAGTGTATTAATGAAATACCAATATAAATTATCAGTTCTTGCTTTTTGCCAATTAAATTCGCAAATTAATTCTTATAAAAAATGTGAAAATATATATTCCAGGTTAAATTAATAAATATATACTATATATATATATATATATATATATATTATAATTATATATAATAGCAGTATATAATATAATAATATATATATATAATATATATCTAACAATATATATATATATATATAATATTATACTATAGATATTATATATAAATAAAGTATAAGTAATATTAATATATATATTATAATATATAAATATATAATAAATAATATATAATATAACTAATATATTATATAGTAATATAACTATATTATAAAATAATATAATAAAATATATATATATATAATAGATATATATATAAATATATATAATATAATAAAATAAGTATATAATCATATAATATATATATTAGAATTATATAATGAATATATAGATATAATATATAAATAATATACATGATAAATAATATAAATATATAATATATATATAATATATAATATATATAATTATATATAATAATATTATATAATTATATATAGATTAATAATATATAATATAATATATATATATATATATATAAATAAAAATAATACTATATATATATTAAATATAATATATATAGATATATATATATAAATATATATATATATATAAGAATATATATTATATATATATATATAATTATAATATATATATAATAATATACATAAAATTATATATAAAAATAGTACTACTATATATAATATATATAATATAATATATATATATAAATTATACTATATATATAATATATCAATAATATCACGACCCAGATAGAGGGCCTCGAGCCAAAGCGAGGGAACAGATGGGGACGTTATTCCATACCCCGTAAGGGAGGGGGAGGAACCCCCGCGACAACTAAATACCAAAGAGCGAGGTGTTCTGTGAGATACTCCCGAGAAATAGTCCTTACACTGAACGTTCACCAGGAAGACCGAGAGACCCCGATCTAAGCCATCAAGGTGTCTACCCTTGGGGTACCAATTAGTTTAAAAAAAATTTATATTTTTCTTTAAAATCACTAATTGGAGTACCCAAAGGGCATACACTGCCTACTCAGAGGGCACGTCCCTGAATATATATAATATTATACTATATATATATATAATAAATTTAGGATATACATATATTATATATAATATAATAATATATAATATGTATAAATTACTTATTATATATTATATAATATATATATATATTATTTATAATATAATATATAGATCATACATTATATATATATATATATATATATAATTTTAACACTATATAATTATCTATATATAATAATAGTATATATATATGATATTATATATATATATAATATATATATGCAAAAATCTTTAGAGAGAATTTTAAAACAGCTCAAACTCTTAAAATTAGTTAAAGATAACAATTTAAAAACCCACTTTAAAGAAGCTAAACTGCTGGTTTAAGTTATTTTAATATTTTGATTCCCCTGTTTAGTTCTTAAATGTTTTAAAATTTTTCTTAATATATATATAATATATATATATATATATATATATATAATTAATATAATATATATATATATATAATTATATATATAATATATATTATCATATATATATATATATATCTATATATATATATATATATATATATATATATACTATATATATATATATATATAAATAATATATAAATATATACCAGATCAACCCGATACTCAATTAATCTTTTTGCTAATCCCTAATTCTTGACACATCAACCCCAATGAATAATCAATTATATTTAATTAAAAGTGCATTTACAATATTTTAAAGGTATTCATCAGTGTAGACGCAAGATGACAATCAGACGGGGAGGTATTAGTTTTTCATCCACATATGAGCTTTACGTTATATTTTTAAGATGTTTTATGAATATCTCACGAACGTATTAAATGATACCGTACGAGTTTAGAACATATGCAATACAAATATATCATAATTAAGCATATCATTTCATCTTAGATTATATCACACGGTGACCTCTCTTCCCAAC
>JABUQX010015332.1:15000-32500 GCA_015478945.1 Trachelipus rathkii | reverse complement strand
ATATATATATATATATATATTGTTTTTTTTTTTTTTTTTGGTTGGGTCTTCTGTGGTTGGAATGATTTGGCTTCTGCATGCTTGGGTCTTGGCTTGCGCTTCCTTTTATGTTTAAGAAGATCCTGAGTTATTTCTTTTGGGCTCTTTGATTTAATCACGCACGCAAGCATTTTTATTTAATTCATTATTATTTTATTTTGTTTTCAAGGATTTATGTTTTCTTTCCCTTCAGATCTTATGTTCTCTGATGGCCCTGTGGCTTATTTTGTAATTATTAATGTTTCCCTTAAATTAAGTAAATAGTATTGGAGTGGTGAAAGTGTAGGTAAAGGGAAAAGGAGGGTCGTAAAGATAAGGTGGTATCTGGGATCAAGGCAAACTGGTACCAGGGGACTTTGTGAAAGGAACCATAATTACGGTTCCTAGAGTATCTTTACCAAACTTGATCCCTCTAATTTTGTACATAATTAATTTAACGTAATATTTACACTTAGTAAATAATAAGAAAAAGGAACTTTATTTTTGGGATATTTTGCAAAACACAAAGAACAAGTATTGGATGACAACATATGAAAGGTGAGGATAAGTTGATAATTTTAGGGTATTGTGGATTACTGTTAGGGTAAAGGTTTGTGTTTACTGAGATTGGATATTTTTTTTTCAGTGGTAGCAGAGCGTAGTTACGCTACACTACTTTAAGCTACAGGGAGATTATGGGTAATGAAAAGGATTCAAAAGCAACTGGAAGTGGTGATTCGGTGACAACTGAGGTGAGAACAATAAGGATATGTCCTCCCTTTAAAGGGGATATGAGTGACGGTAATGAATATGATATGTGGAAGAAAAAAGTGAATCTATGGTGTAAGGTGGATGGAAAGAATTATGAGAGTCCTGCAGGAGAGGTGTTAATGAGTTTAGGAGACAAGGAGTTTGAAGGTGTATGTGACGTAGAATGGAAGGAATTAGAGAAAGAAGAAGGTGTGAAGAAAATTATGGATGAATTGGACAAAAAGTATGGAAAGGAACAACAGCGGGATCGGTATGATAGAATACTTGATTTTTTCTATATCAAGAGAGGAGTAGATGAGACAATGAGGGAGTATGTGAATAGGTATGAAGTGATAGAGAAAAAGTGTAAAGTTGTTGGAAAAGTTGATTTGGGAGAAGATATGAAGTGTGTTTATTTACTAGAAGGAGCGAATGTGGATAACAATCAGAGACAAATGGTGTTAGCATATTGTGGAAAGGACGCTTGGGAGTTCAAGGTGTTTAAGGACGCTCTGTTGAATATGTGTGAAGGTTTTGGTAATAGGAATGTAAATAAAAGAAGTGGAGGGGTAAGCAGAGAGACAAGAACAAAAGGGGGAATGGGAACATGGTGCAGTCGGAGAACAAAGGATGAACAAAAGGGATTGGTATGGAAGTGATGAAATGTGAGGTCTGTGAGTCTTTGTATCATTTAGGTTTCAATTGTCCTCAGTATAGAGCATGGAATGTGAAAGAAGGAGGAGTCGAAAGAAATAAACAAATGATGTATGACAGAAAAGAAACCGGGGAAAAGGAAAGAGTGAAGAGAGAGAATGTCGTTACGAGAGAAAGAAATAAAGTGTATTTCAATAAAGAGAATATAGATAGTGAGGAAAATGAGATAGAGTATGGCGAGATATGTGCGATAATAGATACTGGATGAACAAAGAATGTGATTGGTGATACGTGAAGAGGCCGAGTGGTGGGAGATTTGGATAGCTGGGGGAGAAAAGAGGCTATGGACTCAAAGGAAGACAAACGTGAATTATGTGTTTGGTGAAACGAATTAAAAAAGGTGTAAAAAGAATGAATATCCCTTGCTGTGTTAATGGTAAACGTTTTTCTTTAAGGACTAAGGTCGTTCAGGGGAATGTTCCGTGGTTGTTGGGTTATGAATCATTAAGGAATATGAATATTGGTCTCGAATTGGGAACAAATGAAGAATTGGTGTGCTGGGTGATATGTTGGTTAAATGTCATCTAGATGACAAAGGGCATATAAACTTATGCCTTCAAGAAGGTTCAAAAGTGAAAGGTGTTTGGTGGGGACATGGTGTAAAGGAGTATTTACTGGATAAGAAGGAAAGAAAGTGGGTGGTGAGTAAATTACATATTCAATTTGGACATACCAGTAAAGGTAGACTATGGGACTTAATTAGGGATGCGTATGGTAAGGACGTGGAAGGAGCAGAAGGTAGGGAATTAAAAGAGGTCATCGATAAGGTAAGTGATGAATGCGATGTTCGTGTTAGGTTCCAAAAGACGCCGAGTAGACCTATAGTAGGGTTCCCCTTATCAAGAGGTTTAAATGACTGTAGCATTGGATTTAGGGGAGTTAGATGGTCAAAAGTTTATGGTGTTGGTTGATTTGTGTACTAGGTATTGTCAGGCAGTGTGGGTTAAAAGTAAAGAGCCTAAGAAAATAGTGGAAAAAATCTTAGAAAAATGGATAAGTATATATGGCGCTCCAAAAAGGTTTTTAAGTGATAATGGTTTGGAATTCCAAAATGAAGAAATGAAGAGTTTGTGTGAAAGGTTTAATGACTCAATGGGTAACTGCCGCTGAGAGTCCGTGGAGTAACGAGCAATGCGATAAAACGGTAGGTCTGTTAAAGGATTCGTTAAGGAAAATGAAAGATGATGGTATGAGTAGGGATGTAAGTTTAATGTGGTCCGTAGCTGCAAAAAATAGTTTATTGAATAAAAATGGTTGTTCACCAAATCAATTGGTTTTTGGTAAGAACGTCAAGGTACCTGATCATACGAGCGAAGATGATGTAAGTTTGGGTGTTTTAGGGATTGAAAGTGAGGTTATTCTGAAGTATTTAGAAGGTATTAAAAAGAGTAGGCTGATACACATTCAACAAGAGGGTGACGGATAGGTTAAAGAGGGCGATAAAGGGCCAGACAAGGGAACACGAGTTAGATTTGGTTGAACCTGGTGAGAATGGGTATTACAAGAGGGATATTGATAAGGAATGGAGGGGCTCAGCAAAAGTGATAGGCAGAGATGGGGAAAACTGTGATAGTTAAACTTGGTGGTACCCTTAGGGAAGTTGCTAGAGTTCACATCACTAGGTTAGCCAGGGTACCTGTGAGTGATTCTGACGAAGAAAGGCTGGATGACGAAGACGGGAAGAAAGATGAATCAGAGGAATTAGTGAGAGAAGATGAAGGGAATGATTTTGTGGAAGTGGAAATTGTGAATAAACCGGTGGTGCAAGAAGAACAGCAGGATGCGGAAGAGGGAGGAGAGGTGCGTGACGTTAAGGTGAATGTAGGAAAGAGGTATAGGTGTGTACATAGAGATAGTAATGAAAGTATTGAGGTAAGTGTGTTAAGTAGGGCAGGTAAAGCTAAAAGTAAGAAGTGGAGTGACTCCTATAACATACAGGATGTGAGGAGTGGTGAGAATAAATGGATTGACTTCAGAAACTACAAGGATATTGAATGTATAAGTGAGGATGAAGAGGTTTGGCTGATGGGAAAGGAGGATGAAAACAGGTTGTTAGAAGCTAAGATACAAGAAATTGATAACTGGGAAGTAAAATGAGGTTTTTATAGAAGGTAAAAGACTAGAGGCCAAAAGTGTATATGCTTCTTTAGGTGGGTTGATAACGGAAAATGGTGAAGAGGGCAAACCCTGTGTTGTAAAGCTCGTTTGGTTGCTAGGGGGTTTGAAGAATCTGATGAAGAACTAATAACTGAGGCACCTACATGTTCATGGGAGGTATTGAGATTATGTTTAAGTGTGATTAAGAAGGAAGGCTAGGAGTGTCATTCGATTGAGTGAAGGCAGCTTATTTGCCAGGTGACAGGATTAAAAGGGCGAATAATATGTTACTCCTCGCTAAAGAGACTGCAAAAGATTGAGGCGTTATGATCTGGGAATTTATCAGAGAAATGTGTATGAGTTTAAAAAAACGATGCTGCACGGGCATGGGTATGTAGTAATGCGTGGTGGATTGTTATAGACCGAATTTAGGGGTAAGAAAAGTTAGGGCTGGAACCTGCCTTCTTTATGTGGAAAAACGGGAATAAGTTGGAAGGAGTTATGTGTACGCAAGTTGATGACTTTTGTTTTGGAGGATCCCAGTGGTTTCTTGATACGGTCTAAGGGGAATAACTTGAAGGAGAATAGTGTAAGATCGGGTACTGAGGATGCAAAGAGGGGTTTAAGTATTATCGGTGTGATATTCAATTGAGCAAAGAGGATGGGGTATGGTTGAAACAAGGCAATATATGGAGAGTATAAGTGTGTCTGATAAGAGGGACTATTTTGGTGACAGGGAGATGAAAAAAAAGAGAATTGACTACCTATAGATCTTTGGTGGGGCAAATGAATGGCTGTATGGGTCAGACGTAGGCCGTGATTTATGCTATGATTGTTGAGTGATTAGAAGTAGGTTTTTAAAGTTGGTAAAGTGGATGAAATGAGACAGTTGATAAATATTATGAAAAGGAAGAAAGAAGTGGACATAGGGATATGGCTGAGTAAGCTCGAAGGAAAGATTCTGGTGGAAGTGTATCGGAATGCGTCGTGTGGAATGGTAAGGGTCGTGAAGAATCCTCAACCTACTTTGCCTTCCCGTAATCACGCTTTCTCTCGTCCATGCCAAGGCCTCGCGCACATAACTTATTTTAGCGATAGAACAACATTAATGATCCGATAATCCTTCTATTTTGCCTAAACCCCTCTACTGATTTACATTACCAATGTCTACATACTTTCAACATGTTCTCTATCTTTCACGCAAGCACAAAATCAATCATTACTTTTCACTTCGAATATCATCTCTACTATTTAGCAGCCAACTCTAGTATATCGTTAATGGATAGCTGCTTGTGGTTTTAAAGAAAGGTAATTACTTACACTGCATTGACCTCTTGCTCTCTTCACAGAAAGTTCAATCCACCTCCTACCATTCTCATCTTTCTCCTCAACTACGCTCCAAACCAACACTCCTGTTTTATATCGCATTCCGCTTTTTTTTGAATACGCTTAGTCCAACCATTCAGGTGCCGCCCCAACACTATTCAATCTGCAAATCTGCCTTTTTTGTTTCTTCTCCTGCGTCGTTCCTTGGCTTACTTTGGCCGCTTTGTTTGTTTTCTCTTTTTTTTTGTTTTTTATCCTTCTTGTCCTCGCTTGTCTGCTTTCTGTTTTCGCTCCTGCAGCTCATTACTGCACCCGCCATGCTAGAACATCATTCCGATTAGATCTGTCAAAAAAATCGGTACTCGTCTTCAATCCTTTCCCTCAGAATGGACGCATAAACACGTTGCTACTAAGACCACACATACGCTTGACCTTTTCAAACTAAATTTAACCATTAGAATTCCTATAAACTTACACACACAAAGTCTATCCATAAAAGCTTTGTACCACGAGGTCACTCATGCACAATTGCAACTCCTTCTGCTCCCGGCGTCGTCATTCGCTTTCCTCACACGCAGCACAACAGCAGTCATTTCTAACAAAGATATCCACTCTTTGTACATGCGCGCGTTTCCTTTTTCATCTTTTTTTCAGTCCACATTATATGCATCTGCTGGCAGCGAGCAAAATGCAATATTGTTGAACAATTTCTAAATACCATCCATCACCTCTCTTGCCTTCTCTTAGACATTTATTTCTCTGACACTCCATGTACCCACACACTGTACTCCATAACCCCAGCCAGCATCTCACCATTTCGACCACACACACCCCACACACCACCCACTTTCGCCGAAAGATTAGAAGCGAACACCTCAACGCCAAGCACAGCCACCACCAATAACATCACGAACCCTTTTGATCTCCCAAGGCTTTGCATCTGCACTTCCCTTCGGCAAGTAAATCCACCCAACCGATTTGTAGTGGCCTTGCAGCCACCACACTCCTCAACTTACCGCCGAGTCCGCCTTAAGTCGCCTTCTATTCCGCCCCCACCACACCCCACCCACCCCCCCCACACACACACACACACGCAGACGCACACACAATGTGGCAACTCCTCCCTTCTCTCTCTCCCGAACAATCCCCCGGCGCCCCTCTGACGACTCACGTTAAGGGTATGTCGTTAAGGTGTGTTATTCTAGAAGAGGGGTTTGTTGGGTACTTTGAAGTATGTTTGTATATGATGATGTGGATATCAGTGTGGGTGCAGTTAATAATGTTTCTGCGCTTTGGAGGATGAGGGTGGTGTTAAAGAATATGCAAAGCGTTCAAAGAGAGAAGGTGCACCAGTTTAAAACAATGGGTAGGGTAATCTTCAACACTTCGGAGGGTATTGGCGTGGTATTTCTCCGCTTCTCATATTATATAGTAGTATATATTGCGTATGTATATATATATATGTATATATATATATGATATATATATATACTAGATTATATATATATATTATTATTATATATATATTTATTATATATATATATATATATATTAGTATATATAGTATATTATATCATTATATAGTATGTATATTATATTATTAATATGTTATTTATGTATATTATTAGATTTCCATCTTAGGGGTGTGCAGGTGTGAGAAAGAATTTGATTAAATGATTTGGGGATATTGAACTTATTAGGTTGAGCATTGTGGGTGGTGAAGAGATAGGGGTATATTGAGAGAAGTAATATATATATATATAGGGGTCGTGCTATGGCGTGTGAGAGAGATATGTGTCATAAATGAGGGGAATGAACTGTAATTGAGATTGAGCATTTTGTGGTGTGAAGATCTATGGGGTAAATAGGAGAATAAATGAAAGTATGTTGAGAATGGTTTGGGTGCATATGGATAACAGGATGAAGCTGATAGTCCGTGTGTTGGTTTAACGCTGGATTGTATTAAGTGGCGATGTGCTTTGTGGTAACCGAGCTCGGCTGGTGGAGACTCTGGAAGAAGATACAGTTGGATTGCAGAACGTCAAATCGAAGGTTTGAAGGAGAGTATATGTGAGTTTGGTAGACGGCGAGAAAGAAAAGGTGTTATAACATGGAATGATGGCGGTGGATTGTGAGGGGGTAATGGGTTTGGTGGCCCAGCTGGGCCAAGGGATTGAACCCTTACTATTGACGATCTATCCATAGTGGAAGGGTCGCATGCGGCTTGTCTCCATGAAGTCCTTTAAGGGGTGGATTTTCCTGACTGTGCGAGTCCCACTTTCTCGTTAATTATTGGTACTGAGGGGGCGGTAAGGCTGGGCTTTTTTTTCCGACTTTATCGCATGGTTCTGATGGCTGCTTTTTCTTTTTCGCGATGGGCATGCGTCTACGTTACCTTTACTCCCATTACTTGGGAAAAATATGAAGGAAGATAAAGAAAGGATAAGAAAGAAAGAAAGATAAGAAAGATTATTAGTATAGTATATATTATATTTATATAATATATATATTATATTATATAATTATTTATATATATATAAGATATATCATACATTATATAAGATATATATTATCATAATATATACGTATCATTATATTATAGTATATGAGTATATATATATATATATATATAGTAATATATATGATATATTATATGTATATAGTTATATATATAATATATTATATTATAGTATATATATTATATATTAGTGTATATATATTATATTATATATATATATATTAATATATCAATTATATTAGTATGATGATCATAATGCAAGTAATATTATATAGTAATATATTATATGATATATATCTATAGTATATATAGTATATATATAGTATATATATTATTATTAGTTTATATATATGTATATATATATAAAGTTTTTTAATATATGATATATATATATATATATATATATATATATTATCTATATAATATTAAAAAGCAACGATACATACGAATAAAATAGAACCTTATTTATATGTATATATAGTATATATCTATTTATATTAGTATATATTTATATGGGTGTGGGTGTGTGTTGGTGTGTGTGTTGGTGTGTGTGTGTGTAAATGAGTGATGTGTGGTGTATGGTTGTGTTGTGTTGTGGTGCATGTTGCGGCCGCTGTGCGTGTGTAACAATGTTTGTTCAGGATGGTACAATCTTATGGGGTGTGGTTTTAGGCTGGTGAGAGACCAGTAAGTGTAAAATGCAGGAATGAAACCGTATTAGAGAGTTGTGTGGGTGTGAAGAAAGGGGATACAGGGATAAATATAAATGAATAGTGCTTTGAGATTGGTTTGGTCTTGTTGTAACGATCAATTATAAGTCGTTGTTTAGCGAATTTTTACCACTTAGTTTTTCTGGGAATCGATTGACCTGATGCAAGACCAAAGATAAAAGTGGATTGAGCTTCAGTAAAAGGAATGCCTGGAGAAAAATGTGAGTTTTGGCAAGGTAGGGACCGAGAAGAAAGGGTTGGCATAATTTTAGGAATTGTAGTATGGCAGGGTTACTGTGAGGGGGTATCAGTTTTGGCGGCCGTCACACTTGGGCTGAGGGATTGACTCCCGACATTGAGTGAGATTGCATAAGTGAGGGTTTTCCGGTCGCCGGTCGCCGCTGAAGCTCTAGTTAGATTTTTTGGACTGGGGTTTTGAGTTCTGCGACTGAAGAGGTATAGAAGGGGGTCGGTATAGGCTGGCGTTTGCTTTCGATTTACGGGTCATTAGTTTCTTCTAATCTAACTTGTTTCTGTGTTCTGGTGCATGTTAGCGCTAGCGTCTTACGCTCCCAGTCTTGGGTGAAAGAAGGTGGGTGGATATATATATATTATATTATGTAGCAGTATATATGATATAGTATATATATTAATTTATATCTTATATATATAATTATATAGTTATATACTATATGATATATTATATATATAGTATATAATATATTATATATATATATATATTATATATATATATATCACCTTATTTTATTAAAGTTTGAAGGAGGAGGAACACCAGCTTCTGCAGACATAAGCTGCGCCTTTTTGTAAGCGTCGTAGCGTAACACGAAGCACAACAATAATCCAGGCATGACCTTGGGGAAAAATGTGAGTCAGGCATATGAGAAAATTATTGCTATTATTTATTATTCATAAAATTACGAGCTTAAAAAACTAAATGATGGTTTTGTTCATAACTTATTTGCAATCATTTATCAAAAGAAAAATAACTATGTAGTTAAACGTTCTGCTTCATAATGCATCTTCAAAACTGCTTTCAGTAAATTCAGCTGCAGCTCACAAACTTCCACACACACGCAGAGTTTATCTTTTGACTTACTAAACTTTACTTAATTTGATGAATTACCGAAACCTCAACGGGAGATGACAAAGGAATATAGAGCAAAGCTATCAGTAACGGACAACTAACATAACAAAAATTAAACGTCTAAGCAGAAACATTTTGCATATATGGGTTACGGTTGTCTTAGGTATCAAATTTAGTGGTTTCCAATGCAGGGGAAGTTTTGGGCGTCAAATTAGTGGTTTCCAATGCAGGGGAACCATATTCTTAGATCGGCGACTCGTTTGGGCTTAGCCCCAGGGCTCCTCGCACTGCACCGCACTACACCACACCGCACCGTTCCGTGCCCCGTCGCTTTTCGAAAGGCTTGAATGACCTAATCAGGAAGGCCGAGCTGGACTAGGAATCTGCCCCGAACTCCGGAGGAGTTTGGGGATTTTTCCATCAGTAACACTACACGTCAATAAAAGCGGCACGTCTCCAATGGCTAGTTCGAGTGCTGCATCACCTCTCCAAGGCTGGAAAGGCGGCCTCCAACTCCAAAAAGAGTTTGGATCGTTTGTCTCAATGTCGCCGACGCCGTGCTTTCGAGATTCTGGTAGACCTCTTTCAGTGGTTTTGAACGTGAACTCAGTCTTGATCCTGCAAATGATCGATAGATTCCCATATGGCGTCACTCGTATCCTCTAACTTAGTCTTAAGTGTACCCCCAAATCGATAATGGCCTCTTAATATCATCTTTCTACGAACTCTTAATTATAAAAATATAAACACTTCAAACGGAGCATTAAACTAGCCCTATCATGAACAACAAACCAGATGGTTGAACTACTACATGCCACTGGAAGAATTAACATTCCTCACGATCCTTGAAATATCAGCATGGACCAGTGATAATAATTAAATGTTAAACAAGATATCAGAATTTCAAGACTAGCATATATGGTAATGGGTGTTGTGGTTGATATTGAGTGCTTAAAAATCCTATAGACTTATGTTCGAACTCTGCTGTAATAAAAATCACCAAAAAGACGGGATAAAAATATAAATCTATAATATGATATATAATATATATATAAAGAGGAAATACGCAGAGCACACAGCAGAAGAAGATAAAGTAATGACGACGAAGGATGATTTCAGAGGAATCAGTGGGTTTCATACTATGCACATGACTCGTGCTCATCTGTACGCTGTACATAAACTATTATATTTCTTTTGCATGACGACGAAACAATTTATATATTTTGTTTAAAGTTTTTATTTTTCACGAAAACATCCTCACCCATCAGAAGTTATATCTCATCTATTCTTTCCAACAACATGGTCCCTTATTACTATTCGCCACAATGAATGACGTCATTGCAGTACAATGTAACGAATATACACATTTTACGTTCATTCAGAAAAGCTTCAATAGGACAAACAGAATAAACATATCGGGTTAAAGAGGTAGATGTAAAAAGTCCGTAATATTTTCAGTTCACACACATACAAACACACACACATATTAATTATAAAGACACTTTGCTTAATACATTATCTAACTAAACCTTAAGCTAACTTACTGATCACATGACTGTTATTTCTATAACGTCATGCGTGTGTGTTCCGTTTTCTAAAAGTTGTTGGAAAATATTTATATTTCAATATATTTTCATTTTGATGGCTGAGACATTTTATTTTTCACATTTTTAATATTATGATTATGTTTTCTTTTATATTTCCTTTTATTTTTTATTATTTAATGTTTAATTTTACATTTATTCTTTATGTTTTTAATCTTTATTCATTTCGTAAGTTTTGATTTTGTTTGTTAAGTTTTTATTATTTTGTAAGTTTTATTTTACAACTATATTTTGTTTAAAGTTTTTTATTTTAAAACTTTTTATTTTTAAAAATTATTTATTTTAAAACTTTTTTATTTACAAAATTTTAATTATTTTATTAAAAAGTATATAAAACATTTTATGTTTTTACAGGGATGGCACGAAAAAAATCAAATTAAAAAAATCAATTGAGTTTTTTACTTGATTTTTTTATAAATAAATCATGATTTTTTTGATTTTATTGATTTTTTTGATTTTTTTAATTTTATATTTTTTTTATTATTTTTTATTTTTGTTGTTATATTTAGTAATTTAACTTCATAGAAATAAAAAATTAAAATAAAACTATATTTATTGTGAAGTTTTTAATATTTTTTTTTTCAATTCTCAACAAACTATTGGCATTGTAACCCGTAAGTCTGTAACATTCTTAGTGCTGCTGTTTTTCATTGTTTTCCATTGTAAAGATTTTGAACCAAGCTAGGGGCCTCAGGGTTTTAAAAATTGAAAAACATAATGGCCAGATGCAGGAACTAATTTATATGATAATTGTTTTTGGCAACTAATGTTCGATATACATAGATATGTATAGTCAGTATTTTGAATATGTCTACAATTTAGCACACCTTATAATAACAAGGAACAGATATGGCTGAAGATGGGAGCAACAGATAAAACAATCTTGGAGAGCATTTTTGAGCTTTGAAAAGAATAAGAAAAGGCGTGAAGTTGTCATAAATAGGCGGCCCATGCGGCTTCACTAAAATATTATAATTATTTATATATGGATTTGACGCGATTCATGGTCTAGAGGAGGCCAACCCAGCGAAAGCTTCTTAATTATTTAATTTTTTCAATTGGTTGACTGGGACCAGTCGGAAAAAAAGGAACCATGCAGCATCTTCTCAAGTATTAATTTATTTATTATGAGTTGACTAGGACCAATCATTTGGATCTAGAGGGTCAATGCGCTTTTTAAATAGGTTATTTTTTAATTATTAATTATGAGTTATTGGTTGACTGAGACGTCATAGATAGGCCCATGCTGCTGGCATAAGTAAATTATTCCTTTTATTTAAATTATTATTTCGCAATTTAATTTATTATTATGAGACTGGGACATTCTAGAGAGGGCCAATGCGGGTATTCTTTCAATATTAATTTTTAAATTGGTGGGACTGGAACAGTCTAAAAAGAACCATGCGGCTTTTTATGTAATATTATTTTATTATATTATGATGACTGGGACATTATAGAGGCGTCAACTGCGGTTTCTTAATTATTATTTTTTAGATTATTAATTATATGTATTATTATTGGTTGAACTGGCAGTCTAGGAAGTGGAACCTCCTTAAGGTATTATTTCTTATTTAATTATTGGGTTGACTGGACATTCTAGAGGGGCCAATGTCTGCTCTTAATTATTAATTTCTCATTGCGATGACATGTGATTAGTCTATAAAGGAACCATTAAATGGCTTCTATGTACTTATTCTTATTTATTACGGTTGACTGGACAATTCTAGAGGGTTTAATGAGCAGATATCTTAAAACCTTATTAAGTTCCAGGAATAATAATTAGAAGCTGCATTGGACCTCTCTAAGAATTGTCCAGTCAAACACATAACTAAAATAAAGAATACAAGAGCCGCATGGTCCATTTTAGACGTGTCCCAGTCAACCAATAAATATTTAATAATTATGATAGCAAAGCATTGGCCCTCTTAGAAGTATCCCAGTAGAAACACATCATTAAATAAATAAATAAGAAATAGATACTTAAGAAGCCGGTTAGATGGGGCCTATTCAAATTAATAATTAAATTAATAATTAGCCACAGGATTCCCTTCTAGGGAAATGTCCCAAGTTCAAACTCAATCCATTATAAATAAGAATAATACTTAAGAAGCCGCATGGTCCTTTTTAGACGTTCCCAGTTCGAAACAATAAAAAATTAATAAATTGATAGAAAGCCTCAGTTGGCCCCTCTAGAATGTGCCCTGGTACCAATCCATAAAAAATTATTTTTAGTAATCTTTATCTTAATAATAATAATCATTATATAAATAGCATTTATATTTAAGAAGCCAATGGGCCTACCGACATTGATGGGCCTGCCTACACTGTCCCAGTCAACTAACAATTAAATAAGAATAATAAGGAAATAATAATACATTAAAAAGTGCAGCATTGGCCCCTCTAGAAATGGTCCCAGTCAAATACCATAAGGATGGAATTTAATTAACAATAGGAATAATAATTCAGAAGCCCACATGGGCACTAATACTTGAACAATAAGAATCCCAAGTCAAAACCAAAGATAAATTAAAGTGAGATTAGAATAATTTATCTTAATTTATTTAATTATGGAGGTTCTTTTGGGGGGACTGGGACAGTCTCGATAGGCCCTGCGGCTTCTGAATTATTATCTTATTTATTTATTTTTGTTGGTGTCTGGGACAGTCTATGGTAGGCCCATGTGGCTTTTCACTACTTTATACATATACCCTATCATTAATTCTATTTTTTTTTTATTACTAAAAATTATTCTTGATTCTAAATTTTTATGGGTTGACTGCGGACATTTCTAGAGGGGACAATGCGGCTTCATCAAATTATTAATTTCTTATTGCGTTCTTATTAGAATTCTAGAGGGGCCACTGCGGCTTCTTAAGTATTATTGTTATTTATTTTGAGTAGACTGGGACATTTTAGATCCTTATTACCCTTACCTTCTTAATTATTATTTTTTAATTAATTAATATCTTATTGCGCTTGAGTTGGGACAGTTAGATAGGCCCCATGCTGCTCTTAAGTATTATTCTTATCTATTATTTATTATGGGTTGTAAATGGGACATTCTAGAAGGGCCATGCGGCTTCTTAATTATTAATTATTTTTGGTTGGACTGGAAAGTCTAAATAGGACCATCCTGCTTCTTAAGTATTATTCTCTATTTATTGTTAAGTTGAACTGAGGGACATTCTAGAGGTCGTTCCAAATGCGGCTTCTTATTTATTATTTTGTGAATTAATAATTATTATTGTTTGACTGGGACATGTCTTAGATAGGCCCATAGTCTTTCTTTAAGTATTATTCTATATTTATTATTTATTATGGGTTTACTTGGACATTCTAGAGTGGTCAATGCGCTTCTTCATTATAATTTTTTATTGGTTAACTGAGACAGTCTAAATAATACCATGCGGCTTCTTAAGTATTGTTCTTAATATATATGGGTTAACTGGGACATTCTAGAGGGGTCCATGCGGCTTCTTAAGTTATATGCTTCTATATATTATGGGTTAATGGGGACCATTCTAGTAGGTGGTTTTCATTGCAGTTTAATTATTCTTAATTTATTACATTATTTATTTATGTCTGGGAAGGTCTAGATAGGCCCATGCGGCTTCTGAATTATTATTCTTTATTTATTAATTATAATGGATTGGCATTGGGACATTCTAGAGCGGCCAATGCTGCTATTTTTGCAATTATTATTCTTAATTCTTACATTATGTTGGTTGACTGGGACAGTTTAGGTAGCCCATACGGCTTTTTAACTATAATTACTATTCAATTTAATTATATTAATTATTATTAAAAATTATTCTTAATTCTTAATTTTTATGGTTGAATGGGACACCTAGAATTGGATTCTGCGTCTTCGTACTGTCTCTTTATATATATATATATAATATATCCATATATACATATATATATATATATAAAGTATATATATATATTATATAATATATTTATATAGTATATATATATTAAGAATAGTAATATATATGAAATATAATTAAAGATATATTATATATATATATTATATATATATCATATATATATATATATATATATCAATTAATATATATATGTATTTTCGCGGGTGGACGTCACGAATCTGTAAAAATCAAAAAATCAAAAAAATCAAAAAAAACTCAAAATAAAGATCAAAAAAATCAAAAATTGATTTTTTTCTAAAAAAATCAAAAAAATCCCCAACCCTGTGTTTTTACTACAATTTTAAGAAATTTTTTTAAAAATATGTACTTTATTGATCCTAATGGAGTAAAGAAGTACCCCGAGCACCATATCCTTACCTCTACCATCATGCCAAGCCATGTCATCATGCTCCATTGACCTAATGCTTTACACCATATATGGACATGTATTTTGCATAAAAACAACATTGAAATAAGGTCATTGTATAAACCCAACATAAAAATAAATTCTTTTGTATGAACATAACAAAATTACTAAAAACATTTTATGTTTTTCCTAAATTTTCATTCTTTTTAATTAAAAATATCATTTAATCATTAGATCAATAGATCAAGCTCTAATCAAGCACCCACCCTAATCCACCTCTATCATCTGTGTTCCATTGATTAAGCTATTAAAGTGATGATTAAGTGATGGAAATCATAATTGAACTTAATTATTTGTACAACGTAACATAAAAATATGCTTCTTGTATAAACATTGCATAAAATTATTAAAAACATTTTATGTTTACACTTAATTTTTTAATCTTTTTAATTAAAATTACCAACTATAAGTGATTAAAGTAATTTTTAAGTATCAATGCTGCACAAACAATACATAAAAATAAGTTCTCTTTTGTGATTACAACATAAATTTTATTAAATTTTTTTTTATTCTTTTAATGTTTATAACAAAAAAATATCAATTTTTCACTTACATTTATGTTAGTCATTCAACGTTAACTAAAAATACTTCAAAGATTTTAAAATTCTATAAATAAATTTAGCATGAAACAAGATCTTTAAATAAAGAATTTATTTTTAAATTATTATATAATTTTTTTACATAGAATATGCTAACAAACATTTATCCAATGTTTTACTTTAACATACATTTTACAAAAAAACTTTAAAATCATATGCCTTTTAATATGTATTACAAAACATTATGCAGTAGTATATATGTTTATAGCAAAAATAATAATAATTAGTCATACACCAATGTTATTTTAATATTGACATAGTAATATTTAACAAAACTTACCAAAAACTTATCATGTCCTAACCTAACTATCATACAGATCGATGAATAAATGCTAATATAGCAAAGTTTTAACATCGGTAAAACTAATATAATAGCACCTAAGCTAATAACATAACATACCTACCAAACCTTACATATGAATAAACTGCTAACATTAACAAAATTCACTGCTTAACAACAGTATAGTAGCTAACATTACCTACAAAGCTTAACGTTTTCCCACTTTCTAACACATCTATAACATATCATGTTAATTTTACATTAGCATAGCAATATCTAGCAGAACTTGGCAAAAAAAAAATGTAATCTAACCTAACTCTCACACTGAACAACGAATAAATGATAACATAACAAAGTTTTAACATCTGTAAATCTAATATAATATCACCTAAACTAAGAACATAACATACTTAGCATATCTTGCGTACGAATAAACTGCTGCCATTAGCAAAGTTTCCTGCATGTCTATGACAAATAAGCTACCATTACCAAGCGAAACTCAACCTAACCTTACTTTTCTACCAAATCTATTTCACATCAATGTTAATTTAATATAAACATTGTAATATTTTTTAAAAAAACTTAGCAAAAATTATCATAACCAAACCTAACTACCACACAGACCAACGAATAAATGCTAACATAACAAAGTTGTAACATCTTTAAAACTAATATAATATCACCTAGATTAAGAACATAATGTACAACAACAAAACTAGTAGTCCTTACGAACGAATAAACTGCTAACATTATCAAGGTTAACAGCTTTACAATAGTAAAATAACTAACATTACCTACAAAACTTAACCTTTCCCCATTTTATATCACATCTATAACATATCAATGTTAATTTAAAACATAAAATGATAAGAATGTATAAACGGTGCAATATCACATAAAACCTTACTGTTGAAAACACATGATAAAATTTAGAATAATTGTAGATGGAATGGGCCGCTGTCGCTATTGAGTGACGGGTTAAGAGTGGCTATGTAGATGGATTCTAAAATTTTTAAATCTTGTAGTTGGTTGGTTTGAGATAAAATAGTGAAGTGGGTTGGATTTATAGGGTGATGTTTTGCGAAACTGTGATTTCTAATACTGGACGGGGGTGGGGATGGGAAAAAGTTCCGGTTCTGGAAAAACAACCTCTGTGCTCGTTTGTCCTAACTGAGAGCTGGCGCAAAGTACTACCAACATAGTTGCTAGTACAAGCACCACATGAGTACTTGTAGACAACAAATGAACTTAAAGGAGTCGGTATGGCATTTTTGTGACTTGGAAGAGAGCCTAAAGAAGAATTGGGGGTAAAAGCAAAAATAAATTTCAAATGGGGGTAGAAATTATGCAGAAATTTAAGTCCATTTTTTAATTTGGTATAGAGGTGGTCATATAGAAGGGAAGCTTAATATAGAAGGGTTGC